>JAHDVE020011759.1:0-64378 GCA_022606495.2 Halesus radiatus
ATTTCAATATTTTATATCTGTCAAAATAATAAAAACACATTGAATGGTCATCTTCATAAACAATACATAAGAAATTAATATTATTAATTATTCATACAATATAAATAATACATAAAAAATTAAATGAAATAAATTTCTCCTGAAATTGAATCTTGATTTACCGCTTGCCGAGCGGTATTATTTCCATCATGTAAATATTTCCATCATGTCACAATATTTTTCTAAAATCGTTTTACTGTTTGAATGTTACATAATATATTGTTTTAATACGAGGGATTTACATTTGCTTATATTAATACATTAGTTTGCAAGGAAAACTTCAAGATGGCAGCACTTCTATTTGTAGCTAGCATGTGAAGCTAGTGTGAACGACGGACGTTAGTATAATAATAAAATAGATTTTTTCATATAATGTTATGTAGGTGTGTATTATTTTAAAATAAAAATGATAAATAACAATAGTAATAAAATTAATTGCGGGTAAAGCTTTTAAAACATATTGCTTTTTAAGAATAAATACAATCTGTAATATGATACGTATCTGATCGTGCCTCGGACCACCGCAAATCTTATTATGGCCTTACTTAGCCCTGTGCAAGTGAATACTCCCAAATCACGTCTCGAGTTGAGCAACTTAAGAATCCCACTAACTTTGGATAGATTATGGCGGAGCTTCCGAGCTCTGATTCTGAAATCGATCACTGAACTGGCCTTAAAATTGTGGCTGTGTAATAACTTATATTATATAATGTTATATTTATCTGGTGGTCAGGAAAACATAAAGGATGTTATAAAGTAATACATTCCGCAAAGTATTTCATTTATTTATGAACGATTTTGAAGGATACGTATGGCTATTAACTAACTATTTGTTTTTAACAATCCTACCCATCTCAGTAGAGAAATCATTTCTCGTGTTTGAGTTGGAGAGTAGCGCCATTACAGTTTTAATTTATATCTCTCAATGTGCTAATATATCAATGTATTATATTTACAGAGCCCCATTTGATGTTTTACTATTGATCACCGATTTTATCTGAAAGGGAAGAACGGACTGTGCACATATCATGATTTCTCGGTTTGGTGATTTTATATATGATGTGATGAATTAACAGTTCAAATAAAGAGGTATCCGCCACGATATCGTGTACATATTAGATATTTAGTTATATCAGGTAGATTATTAAATTGAAATCTTAACACGTCCTGTGAATTAGATATATTGAAAAAGTAGTATTTGTATGATTTTCAAATTCGTTTGTTATCAAAGGAAAAAAAAAACAATTGTCAGCTTTCATATCGTATAGACTACGCGTTTGATTTTGTAAAAAAGAAAAACATTTTTACAAAGCACTGGAATTAATTAGGGAGGTCAACATAGAAATATAGTCAAAAACAAAAATGCCCAAATGATTTTAGCAATAATTGGAAGGGGCCTTCAACTTTTTTTTAGCTAAATTTAAATTTAATTCAAATTCAAATTCTGCGCCGACTACATAATTTTTTATAAACAACGAATATATTATATTTTATTTTAACTAAAGAATAATAAAGAGTGATTATTATTTAGTTATTATATTTGCCCTGCCGAAGCTTGACCTAAGCGAAACCGCTTGGTAAAAAATAAAATTTATTCGTGGTTAAAGCGTTTGTTTTATTTCATATGATGTCAAACCACAAAGTGATTGATTCTAATGAAAATAGATTATAAATCATCTGGTAGGAAACAATATTGTTTTCATGAACAGACTTCAGCTGTTTAAACAGAGGTATAATCTAGTATGTGTGTTCTGAATTCTATTTAAAATACCATTTAATTCAGTAGTTTATTAACAATCCCACTATATTACAGTACTTTACATTAATCAACATAACTACAGATCTTGGATCTTTACTATAGTATCTTTGATGATAATTTTTCACTTAAATACTTCCAGAAATCCGTCTCGCCCATCTCTCAAGATCCCCAAGCATGTTCTTCAAGAGAAGATGTTTTAGTGTACCTAAAGACCTACTAAGAGATTTTATTTTGTTTAATTAGAAATACGTCTAAAACATGTATTTTGTCAAATTAAAATTTTAAAAAATTACATAAGATGACTAATGATAAACTATTTGTTTAAAATGTCTTAGTTTTTCTAACATACAAAGCTATGAATATTCTATTACATAGATATATTCTTCATATGTATATCGATAAAATATTAAAGAAAACTGCTTAAAAAAGATATTAAAAAGCTTGGCCAAAAGGCACAAAAAATAACCGAACGATAAAGCATTATGTAACAGTTAAGCGAAAAGATAGCTTTACTATTTCGAGTATTATTTTGGAAGCCTTCTCGTCACACGGTTTTTACATAAACCAATATGAACATTCATCCATCACTCACGATTTTTCATTTACTCCAGAGCCGTTTAAACGTAGCATAACATCTGTTCAAGTGTTCAAATGTGTAGGTTATTGTGGACACAAACAAAAATAACATCAAATAAATATGGAGATTATTAAATTTAATATAAATTCCGTATTATTTTATGCAAAAGTCCTTCTCTACTTTATTTCGATGTGTGACAAATTTTAACAAAAAAAAATCCTCGGGTTGGATTAGGGTAACAGTATAAAAACATTATTCCAAAAAAAAAACAGAAGTGTATGAGTTTTTTCAGTACTCTGAGAAACAGAGGTGTAGGAAACGTAGTGTACTCCTGGTGGAGATGTGATAGTGGCGTAGCAAATATATTGATAACAAGGGAGATGAACCATTAAACCGCGCGCACAAGTGTTGCAAAGATTCACCCATACTATTGTAAATTGCATCTACGTTCAGCGGCGCCCAGCTTGTTTCTACCCACCTACACACTAAACGCATAACTTTTATTGGTTCCGGCCGCTTTAATATTCCGTGCAGTTTGGTCGTAGCTTGACGACAATCAGCATGCTTTCAAGCCATTTCTCTCTTTTTTTATTATTGTCATAAGTTTTATTTTCATTTTTTTTATATGAATACCGCACAAGAGTCCCAACTGCTTCGAACCGTATGGAGCCAGTGAGACTATGACATCCCCGATTGGGGAATGTTTTGAAGCTGAAGGTATTGGGGAGGGAAGGAGAAGGGCAGAGAAAGGTGGGGAAGTACCTGGCTATTCAGATCTGATCACCAAACACGGCTTAAAGAAATTTCAAGCAACGTTTCAATTCTGAATGGTGTTCTTTCACCAGGGCGATACTGAGAGTATCTTCTACCCTGAAACGTGCGCAAATATACTATATATTATTTTTAAATGAATTAATTGTGAAACAGTACAAATTAATTAAATAAAATTTAAATAAATTTTATAATTTGATTTGAACCCGCGACCTTCGGATTCGTAGTCGAGAGCCTAACCCCTCAACCATGGAGACCATTTGACTCGTTTTTTATTACAAGAGAACGTACATACACTGTCCTCCACACTAGGAGTTATACACACTAGAATTATCGACGCAAACATCCAATTATTTAGCCGCGATCGGCAGGTAATTATGTCATCCACCGAATTTCGCACAAATGACCTAAATACCTTTATATGCGATTTTTGCTGCGTGAAAATATAATGTTTTCGGGTAATACAGGGAAGCCGTGAAATATAGCCCGCAAACACTGGCACATAAATCAGGCTCGGCCACCCACACACCGACCCTGTTGATAATGCTCACTTAAAAAAAGGATAATTATCACATTGTTTTGCGGGGCATTTAAATACAGCCATACAGGGTGTGATACTGAGACATGTGAAATAAAACAATGATTATGGTTGCTTGTGCAATCAAACGTTTTAAAAATAGAAGTGGTAAAGCGAATAATCAAAACTATCCTATAACATTCCACAGATATGTGTTATATTACCGTATTCAATTATATAATACATGAACAGTTTTAGTGACACGAAAACACTGCCGTCCACGTTTCTTTCACGCAATTTGGACTGCGGCTAAGTAAGTTAAAAACATTTGTAAAAAGGGTCACACTAAATACTCCAAAAAATATTCGGTTTTTATAAACAAGCCGAACCTTTTTCTTATTTACTGTTTTACTTATTGGCGGTTTGGGTTAGTTTGGAATCTATTACCACATCTATGGGAAAAAGGAGGGTTGCCATAAATTCCCTAAAATTGTACAATAGAAGAGTTGATCATTAGCAGATTTGATTTTCGCACAGTAAATACTAAAACTTTGCCGACGGTCGGAATGCATTTATTCGCAAATCGAATGATAGTGACACGCCTAAGCTCGTCCCCCTAATTTTGATTTCTTCCCATTACGTGTTAAGATATATCTATTGTATTATTTGCTCTGTGGTCATTACGGATTTTTTGTTCCAAACAAGCAACTTTAACTCAACTGTCTTGAGCTTCTTGTGAAACAGTATAATTATTTTGCCTACTAACCGTATGGAGGCATTTTTTCAATCTCACTCACTCATGATTGACATATATGCAATATGCATTACCCAGCGATTTTTCAATAAGCGCAAGAAAAGATTGAAAGCATGCACGACAAGAAAAAGAAATTACTTTCGAATGGCTATTGTTATAAATAAACTTTTATTATTTATTAATTGATAAACTAAAGTTTTTAAGACAAGATTTTTGTGCATAGCGCAAAGGGTAACAATTATTTTTATAAACAATAATTATTAGCCTGAAACACTCATCCAAATTGAAAAACCTTCCGAGAAAAGATAAATGTCGCCGACAGGACTCGAACTTGCACCCTTCTGATTGCCGGTCAGATGCTCTACCGTTGAGCTACGTCGGCTTATCGCAAACCCGCCAAGTTAATCAATATATACTAGTGTTTCATTCAATAATTACTATTTTTTAATATATTTCACCTGTAAACAACCAACTTTATTAATATGAGGAAGGCTTGTAACTGCTAAATCCCTCAATAGGTGGCGTCGAGACAAATTATGTATTCATTTTATTGGTGAAAAATGTTTTGACTTGTCAAATATTTATTAATTGATAAACTAAAGTTTTTAAGACAAGATTTTCGTGCATAGCGCAAAGGGTAACAATTATTTTTATAAACAATAATTATTAGCCTGAAACACTCATCTAAATTGAAAAAACCTTCCGAGCAAAGATAAATGTCGCCGGCAGGACTCGAACTTGCACCCTTCTAATATCCGGTCAGATGCTCTACCATTGAGCTACGTCGGCTTATCGCAAACCCGCCAAGTTTCGAAATTTGAACGTACATGATTGACGTAGAATCTTTTTGTAAGCTAAATCACCTCCCCACTAATTAATACTTAGAAACGATGCCTTTGCGGTACGATAACATCCTGTATTGTTTTGCGGAGCATTTAAAATGCCAGCATATTGTTTTATTCCGACGAGATAACCAACACCTGACACTGTCCTGGCGTCCCGGGCATAAATCATGACCCGGTCACGTTCGCAGAATGCTATTGAAAACTTTCCAAATTGAATAACAAAATGTATCTTTTGCCACACGCTTTGTACCCTACTTTACTGGGCTCGCAATAGTTTTTAGGAACTTTTATCGAAAAAATACTACAATAATTTAATAATGGATTCGATCGATATTGGCTGAACGATTGTACGAGTACCTACTTAAACTTTCCCAAAACATTTTGTTTTGTGATTCCCGCCATATGTATAATATCATAAATAAGTTTCGCCGTTTATGCCCGTTTGATGTATTCGAACGTGCTGAAAGGGACTTTTACATAAATTAATATTTAATTTACACCGATACTTTTATTTTTTTTTAAAAGAAATTCAAATATTCCCTGGTTGCGAATAACCTGACAATATTCTACTTAAAAATCTCCTACTGCCCCCACAGTAAGCGGAAGATGTTGCATGTGTGGTGATGGAGGACTTAGCCAAGCGAAAAATTGAACTCACGACGTCTGTCAATTTACTTGCAAGTACAAATCAGTTAATTATTACATTAGCATTTATTGAAGCTAGATAATATTACAGCCTCATCAGTTACCTCTCCGTATGTTATTCCTACTTTCTTCTTCTTCTTCGTATGGTAGAGGAGAGTATGTGGAGGTCATAGTGAGGGGGGAAAGGGGGAAGGAGATGGGCTATATGAAGGTGGGGAATTACCTGGCTATTCAAATCTGATCACTAAACACGGTTAAAGCCATTTCAAGCAACGTTTCAATTCTAAATGGTGGTCTTTCACCAGGGCGATACTGAGAGTATCTTCCACTCTGGAACGTGCGCAAATATACTTTATGTTATTTTAAAAGAATCAGTTGTGAAACAAATTATTTAAATAAAATTAACTTGCGCACGCCGTTATTTGATTCCGAGATCTCCGGATTCGTAGGCAAGAGCTTTACCTTTTGACCACGGAGACCATTTTTAGTTCGTCTTAAAACAAAAATAAACACTGTTTAATATAAATAGTTAGATCCAGTGACCAAAGACACTGGACATTTTATTACAAACAGCTGTACACTTAACACCAGTATGTTTGATCTGGAAAATCTTGAGAGATTTAAATCGTATTTCATAATTAAAATGGATACGTAACATATTCAAACCGCAATAATAATTGTATTGTCCGATGCAGGGAACCAGCTGGTGCTGGTGTAAACTGTGCACTTACTTGACTTATACGTTTGAACGTACAGAAAATAATGTGTTGATTTCTTTGAAACAATGTATTCGTATGAGGCATTGATAATTTTTTTTAGATTTCTGTTTCTTAACTTCTACGTCATATTTCGCGTCGTTATTAAAACATTCAGCCCCCTCTCTATGAACTTAAAGCAACAAAAATGCATCACCCCCTCGTTCATGACATTTTCAACCACGCTTCATTGTCATTTGTCAAATTCCGCAAGGTTTTTACCATTCATTCACCCCATCTCTTATGCCCTCTGCCTTCAGACGTCGCTAGTATTGTTATATCGGGGTTGTAACAAGAGACCGGAACTGGTGTCGATTAAACGCTAGCGGACATCCTGGAGCAGTAGGATATTAAATGACTTCTGCATAAGGGGGTTGCTTCGCGGATTTTGCATCCTAAGTCAGGGTGAAATATCAAATGGATAAGGTGAGTTATGAGTAAATGTTTTTAATAACTCAAGATAATAATATTCAGTTATTAAAAATATAATTTTACAATTTCTTCGAACGATTGGTATTCACTTTGTGGCGTCATTATTAATTACTTAATTAAAAAATATAATTTTACACACCTTTATAAATATACATAAATATCTAAATGTTTCGACAGCAATGCTGTCATCATAGGGAATATATGAATACTAAAAAATAATTCAAGTATAGACAAAACAAAAATTACTTAATTAATAATAATATTCTTTTAGTTTTCTATTTGATGTCACTGTTAAACGTTTGAAAAAGATTTTTCTTGTGCAAAGATTTTAATTTATGGTTTAGAAATTGTACGTGTTTGTAATTTTTGATAGCTCTTTATATTACGTTATATAATCCATGTAATAGCCCAGATGGGCTTATAATCAAATAAAAAATAAATAATATTAACAACTCTCAAAATGAAACATGGAACCAAAAAGACACAGAAACGAAAAAAGGTAACGGTTACAGCTGGGCCTCGAAATCAATACCTTATCGTCTATCCGGGACCTTGTGCTATAATCCAGTGAGCTAGAGCTACCCCAATCCGTCTCATCATTTTTTATCGATATCATACTTGGATCACTAAGAACTGTCAATATCATCTTAAATTAATTCCCGTATATTTTTGGTTGCAACCTTCTTATCACGACTATAAGATTCTAGCCAAATTTATTTCTAATATTTTAAAATAGATTTTTATTTATATGGGACATTTCTTGACATTTTCTGTAAGTTTAGGATTAATATTTAATTTTAAAATAACTTCGTGAAGCTTATATAATAAACCTCATTATAATATATGTTTAATCTTCGAAGATAATATTAAAAGACTCTCAAACTTATACATGAAGCCGAAAAGACACAGAAAATAAAAAGGTAACGGTAGTAACAGCGACTAATCTACATATATATATAAAAAGCAATGAAATTTTGTTTGTTTGTTTGTCCTAGATCTTCTCGAAAATAACTGGACCGGTTTCGCTGAAAATAGCACAGTTTGTTCTTATTAGTGCCGGTAAGGTTTAGAAAGTAGTTTGAATGAAATCCAATATGTAACGATAACGTTTTAAAATTAGTATGAAAAACATTGAACCCGCCATGTTTTCTTTAGGTTATCCCATAGATATTGTCTCTGGTTAGCCACAGATTGCATATTCAAAAGAAGAAGATTTTTTTCGATGGAGGATTTTCAAAATGTAAAACACAAGTATTTACCTACATAAGAACTTTATTATTTATATATGTTTTGTAAAAATAAACGTTTGGAGTGAAATAAAATTTTCAAATATTTTCTATGTTTATAGATAGTTACTTTCGCCGTCAAATCAATTATGGCACCCTAATGACAAACAAGAATTCACAACATCATGATTTTATATAAACCCGAGCATGGCCGGGTACACATCAGTTAGTCAATTATAAAAATATGTGTTACAATGAAGTTTACAAGCTTCAAAAAATGATTATAAAATTGAATGTTTTAGTCAGAAATGAAATGTGTTTCTACAACAATGTTATTCTCATAGTTATATTTCATCCGATTATTATATTCCTTATTACCGTACAATAATTCCCAGGAGTATTTAATTGCTCTAGTAACTTCAGTCGATCGCAGGCACTGACTCAACACACATTGGAAGGTTGCTGAAATGTCTTTCCATAGCATACATACATGTAATGATTTGGGTTATTAATAATATTGCCAAGTTATATCTGAGCTTCTTTATGACTTCCTCCATAACTTAACTTAACTTTTTATGTATTAAGTTGAACAGGAAATCAAAAAGCGTTGAAGCTTATACAAATCAGAAAACGTAAACACCCGGATAAAAAAATTGCCGCATTTTTGTGCTGTCTATAATATTTATGTTTAAATCAGACAGTCTAAATACTGTAAAGATTATTTAGTTTATGAATTATGGTTTAATATCATATAAACCCGATTGGTGTGTTTTAGAAATGTTAAACTGGTGTTGTATTACTGGAAAAATATTCTCTTTTCCCTGAACAGTTATTTCCAAAAAAACATTAAATTCCAGCCTCTCGGAATCGGATAGTTAGATTATAAAATGAATATTAATATTCATTTAATAAATATTAATATAAAATAATAAATGTTTGACGGCCTCCATGGTCGAGGGGTAGGCTCTCGAATACGGATTGGAAGGAGGTGGGTTTAAATCCCGGCGTGCACAAATAAATTTTATTTACTTAATTTGTGATCTTTCACAATTAATTCATTGAAAAATAATATATATATATAAATATAGTATATATATTTTAATATATATATAGTGTATTTGCGCACGTTCCAGAGTGGAAGATACTCTCCGTATCGCCCTGGTGAAAGACCACCGTGCTTCCGTGCTTGGTGACCAGATCTGAATAGCCAGGTATTTCCCTACCTTCCTCTTCCACTTCTCCTTCCCCTCCCCAATACCTTAAGCCTCACAACATTCCACAATTGGGGATGCCAGAGTCTCACTGGCTCCAGACGGTTGGGAGCAGAACATATAATTGTTTTCATGTAAAAAATAAAAAATAAAATGTATGCATTATTCCATCACCAGAATACGTTCAGTTGATCCTTTTTCAAAGAGCACCCAGTTATTAAAAACCTTTGAAGGTTTTCATTAAATAACGATTTTCGTTTTTTGTTAAACGTTCCTGGTAACAATACTTACATAACTTTTAAAAATTGTAAAGTTCACTGTTTTTTATAATCTTGGAATATTTAATTTACCTTTAAACTGATGGATTTCTTATGTCAGGGAATCGAACACCCGCCAGAATGTGAAGAATCAGTCAGGTCAGTCAGTGGTTGAATTTCATCAAGTTTTTTTTTTACGTTTTATGAAAAGTACACTAGTTAATTCCAAGTATTAACGTAAAGAATACAGGGGTGATTAAATTAGTGTATTGTGCACACATCGTATTTTTAACTGAAACGTAAAAAAATAACTTTACCTTTTTGTGCGTAATGCTTCCTGCAGAAAAAGTTTTTAACGAGTTGCCTTGTTTCTCGTACAAGGAGGGGAATATGTTTCCACACTTTTCCGCTCCTCTTCCTCTTTCCAATCTGTATGAGTCTCCTTCCGGTAGCGCAGACCTGCACTTCCGGAACACACTGTACCGTACTTACATCCTTTACTCCCCTGCCTGACACAGGGTAATCCAAAGAACTCTCGTTTGTAAGAACAATTTTTTAAAGCTATGCGTTTTTTGTGAACTATTTTGTGACATTACAGTAGGAAATGAAAAGTTGACTGGGTGTAAATAAAAAAAAGGTTTATAATTGTAATTATGCTGATTAATAGATATGTACAATTTTAAATAAAACCTTCATATATAATTCATTATTACTCTACACTAAACTAAAAAACGCATGTAATACTTTGAAACAAAAAAAAAATTTTTTTATTTACTTTATGAATTCTTCTATATTATTTCATGTATATGTATATTAGTATTTATTTATTTATTTACTTTTTTTTGGGAAAATTAACAGCAAATCCATAATTTTCATATACATAACAATATAAACAATAAATTATGCCAATTATAAATTTTCCTCTGCTGATGATAAATACTATGAGTAAAGTGTGACAATGTACAGTTTTTCATCAATTAGCTTAAACAATGCCAGTCGGGGAAGGGGAGGGTGGATGGGAACATAGGAGTGGGATAAAGGTAAAAATATGGTTTAAGTTAACTAGAGTGGTCGCATTATGGATTTTAATTTAATATCACGTGTAGTTGAGTTAAAAATGTCAATATGGTAATAATTTAAGTTAAACAACATGAATTAACTTCTCAATTTGACTGTCCTAAAACGATATTTATTCCTATTTGGGCAGTCAAAGCTTCCTTAAATGTTTTTGTTAAATTACGTGTGTTCCAAATAAATATTATTATTAATTTCTTCAAACGATTGTTATTCACTTCGTGGCGCCATTATTAATAATGTATTCATATACTCCTTATGATCAAAGTATCGCTTTCAGACCAAGTAGATATCAAAGTACATTTTTAAATTCATTTATAAAAAAGAGGTTTTTTCATCATTTTTTTAATTGTAATTGGTATCAGTAAAAACATAAAATTTTGAATGTTTTTCATTTTTTCATTATACGGCTTTATCGCTAAATGTATTATCACACCAATTTTCTTTTTTCTGAGCGAAGTGCTTATAATAAACTTTTTAATCAATCTTGTCAGTATCAGTGTAATTAATTGAATGAACGCATTCGTTCACAGACTCGTACACCACTCATAAAAAATATCCTTTTATGTTTAATCAGAACTAGAAATTAAAAAAAAAGATTTAGTAACAATAATAGCGTTCTTACTTTTACGGAGTTCCTGAATTATTAGCTAATCTTAGCAAAATAAATACGTTGGTCGTTGTCAATTTGGAACAGTAAATTTTATAAGTATATCTAAAAATGCCGTAGGTGTCGGCGAAAAAATAACAACAAAAAGTAAAGAAAAAAACACAAGAATTTTTCTTTCACGTTGTACAATCGAAAAGCTTTACGTTCTGAAAATTTAACTAATAAATCAACCAAATCATATAAATGATTGAAATGCTACGGGGAAAAACGGTTATAAACCACAAATTAAAAGTTTCAATTAGAAAGAAAATGTTTTATTTTCTTTAGGAAACAATCATTTCTACTGTTTTTTTTTACATCAACTCTTTTAAAACTTCTCCCCTTTCTTTAAATTTACTTCTTTATCATATTTTATTAAATTCATTTCCAATTGCGCAGTTTTTTTCGCAGGGGCAGTCTTGGTATTCAGAACGCTATATCCTACATTTTTGCATATTAATTTTATTTTATTTCGACTTTATACAAGATTTCTGCGTTTGTTTTTAATCGTGCCACGTCTTATTGGAATGCTACAAATTTCTCCTTCTTTACATTTGGACGTTGAATATTTTCATGATACTCTTTTCTTCGTCCATCAGTCATACATGACCAAACCATCTCCGTTCCAATTGTTTATATATCAGCCTCCATTCATATTGTGGCAATTAAACTCTAAACACTGAACACGAAAGTTCTAGCACCTGTTTTCGTGTATCGTATTAGCGGAATCCTCACTGCAATACGACGCTCGCACACAACATATCGTTGCTTTAATTACTGAAATTTGTGGAGGATGTCATTTTATCTGTAGGAGGGGAGAGGTTTCGTTGGACAGACGTGGAGGAAAATGGGCGATGGGAGGGATAAATGGGGTGGTGGGGGTAGAATAACTCGGCATTGCAACTCATATCAAGTTAATTTCGATCCTGTCATAAAGCGATGCCATCGACAGCTTGTGACTGACGGGCTTGCTGGGTCAACGGGACTCGTATTAACTATCTGACAAATGACAAATATTTTTAATGGATCGCGATCACGAGTTATGATTTTGTTAACAGATCAGATTGTATTTAGTCCAAGGAATGGCACAGTTTAGAACATCTGATGTAATTTATTAAATTATCATATTATCACATTTCAGTTACACGTTAAACTAAAACCGTGTATTAACGTCAATAAATAAACCCTCAGCAATGAACTTTGAAATGGTTTAATAATAATAATAATAATAATGTTTTTTTTTTTATTTCAGCAGAACAAAGCGGTAAGTGCAATACTCTGTTATATAAAAAGAATACATTTTAAAAATAAAATAATTACATGCTGTAGAAATATAATATAAAAAATAAATTAAAATTAAATTTAATTAAAATAACATATATAGCACTTATGCCACAGTGGCCTGAGAGAAATTCTCCATCTACGATGTAGGGGCGCGCCCTGCCACTGGGCGACGGCCTGGACAATAGTGTTTTCCGATCTCCGGTAGCGCTGACTCATCCCGGCTATTCTGTGGCGCATCAAAGCAGCGAACCCATGCACCCTTCCCTCTGCGAACATCTGCGAGGCGCTGCATCTCCAAGGGAGGCCGAACAGCGCACTGTAAGCGTGGTTATATTGCACTCGGAGTGTGTCCATGACGCCTTAAGTCATTATTACAATTTAAAAAATCATATGTACGTAAAACGCAAAAAAAAAACATCAGAAATAATATCATAAAAAAAATTAATTTGAAATATTTTGTGTACACCATTATTTAATATATAAATATCAACACGTTTTGGAAGCGAAGCGAAGAGTACACAACTTTTATTAATTTTATGATGACACCATGAAGTCATTTTACTTTTATTGAAGACATAATATCACTGTGTTAAAATTGTATGCAATTTTAGATACGATTATAATTTAATATGTATTACATCTGCCCTGTTAAGACGTTTTCGACGAACTGGAAAATGGTTCTCTATTGACTATTTGCAGCGAATGAGAAATTTCTATTAGTTCCTGGGTGTAGGGTGGTTCGTATTACGATAGTTCACAACACATTTCATCGATTCTGAAATTTTATACGTCATTGAAACTTTAATAGTGATTTCGGAAAACTGTCCTAACATGACATACCTTTGCTTCCTGTTTGTGTAGTTCAAAATGTCTTTATAAATTGATTATATTGTTATTAATTTGTTAATTCTTTATTTAAACTCGCTTCATACTTTATTAATACTTTGTTTAAACTTTGATACATGCTTGTTCACACAATACTTATACTATAAAATTTTGTTTGTGTTTTGTTTGTGATCGATTTATGTACGCTGTTTATACATTGTATATACTTTTAACTCTTTACAACAATTTTTCAAATCAACATCGTCATTCGAGACTACTTTTGAAGATAACACATCGTAAAAAACAATCATGAAACACTTTATAGTGGAAGTTATACTTATTGTTGTAATAACTAAATAACCATCGTGCCTTTTACCACTAGGGGTAAGTAGAGAGGATAAACAGCCACACACTTCTGTCTCGGCACATACTCCTAGCTTCATTCACAACCGTATATCGTATCATATCTTTCTATTTTATATAGATATTATCTATCTACTATCGCTATTTATTTTATCTACGTACCTACTGTGTTTTGCACCTTTGTCATTATTGTAATTTTATTTATTATAAAAAATATGTAAAAGCCCATATGGATGTATATAATATAATAAACAAATAGATACAAGCTTATCTGTTATTCTGATTCTTGACATTACCCGACTCAAGTATTTGATTCACTCGATCGTGCCATATCTTCCTCGGGCGTCCCTGACTTTTACCATTAATTTCCGCGTCATGCATTCTCCTTACACTCTTTTCTTTGATTATTCGCTCTTTCAGCTTTTCTATTTCTCGTGTAAATACTTCCCAATTACGCAAACTCACCTGCTCTAAATATTTATAATTCGCAACTATATTACACACCATTTTCGTGCTCTCTCTTTCAAACACCATGACGTTGGACTTATTTAAATTCATCATCAACTTAATCTCCATATAACTTCATTCACCGTGGATACGAGATCGTGTAGAGAAATAAGCACCGCATCAACAGCATAAAACTGGAAAAATATTTTTGAAATGCTCATTTTTGCGCTCAATACTATCTATTTCATTTCGTCCATAAAATTATCCATGCTTAGATTGAATAACCACGGTGACATTACGCAACCTTGCTTAATACCTTTTGCGACATCAAACCACTCCATAAAACCACTGTTCACTATAACACATGCAATGCTTCCCTCGTACAGAGACTCGATTGCCTGAAGGAGATTCGTATCCACTCCATACTTGGACTATATTCCATAGCTTTTTTTCTATTTACTCGGGCATAGCTTTTGTAGACTGACAAAAGAAGATTCTGGTTTTTTGCCAGTAATGAAGAAATCTGATCCATGCACTCACCTCCACATATGAAAGCATCTTGAATATCACATTTTTCATCTTTTGTTTTCATTTTTACCTTTTAAATCAAAATTTTAACACACGATTTACCAACTAAACTTAGCAGGCTAATAGCCCTACGGTTTCTAAATTTCATGCGTGACCCTTTACCTTTGTATGGAGGCATAGTTACAGCCCTTCTCCAATATAACAGCATGTAACTATCCTCTTTCTAATATGTTTCATATAATCTACTTAATGAATAATGATTTCTAACCCAAATCAACAAAAATAACAATATCGCCAATTAATTTATGATTTTCCCCATCAAAATCATACACCTTGCGAAAAATTTTACCTCACTCCTCTTTTCCATTATCCGAGTCAATTATCCAGAATATGCTTAGCGCGGCTCTCGAGCACCGGGAATAATAATAATTGACCATGTTAAAAATAACCCCGTGCCAATATACCTGAGTGACGGGCGGGCGGAGTGACGGGCGGACACTCTGGAGTACAAAGCCGCCCCGTGAGCGACGCGAGACACAGGGCCGAGGGGCGGTAAGGGTCGCACAGGGGGGCGGTAGGAAAAGTAGGACACTAATGCCCGTGACAACGGGAAATGTACGAGTTTTATATGAGATGTTTTAATTACGCAAAAAAATATTGGCATTTTAAATCGGAATGCGAATTAATAAAATATTTTTAAGCTGTGTTTAAATTCGTCACCCGGACAAAGGTGCTTTTGGCCAAATTTTACAGCGGATCGATTAGTTTTAATTTTTTCTAACTTGCCGTTTTTTACAAAAATACAGTCGGAAGCAAAATTAGAAATGAATATTAGTAATATAATAAATAATAAAAAAAATATTTGTTTGTGTTTGATGTTTCTGTAAACCTGCAATCACTCGATGAATTAAATGTAGACATGACAGATATCTGGTGCCCTCGCGTATCGCGTGTGGCATCTTGCGATATTGTGTCTTCAACCAATCTTCCCCAAGATTTAGACAGAATTAATCAAATTGGTATCAAGATTAAAAACCATTTTTGCGAGTCGGCATTTTTTTACTTTTTTTTATATGAATACCGCATAAGAGTACCAACTGCTCCCAACCGTCTGGAGCCAGTGAGACTATCGCATTCCCAATTGGATAATGTTGTGGGGCTGAAGGTAATGGGGAGGGGAAGGAGAAGGGGAAGAGGGGGTGGGGAAATACCTGGCTATTCAGATTTGGTCACCAAACACGGCTAAAAGTTATTTCAAGCAACGTTTCAATTCTGAATGGTGGTCTCTCATCAGGGTATCTTCCACTCTAAAATACTGAAAAGAATCAATAATACGTTCTAAAATGAGAAACTGTACCTTATGTATTTTTCAAATAAAGTGATTCTCCCATAATCTTATCAGCAAAGTTCTGAATATTATTAAAATACAATAAAATATTATTTTTTTTATAAAGGTTACCGATTCATTGTAAAGCACCTAATGTTTTCAAATTATCTTTCAATAGAACTATTTAAGCCTATAATAGGTACTCATTGTAAAGGAGCATAATGTATTTAAAAAATATTACTAAGAAACAGCGTTTTGTCTTGTTTACTTCTACGTATTATTTTAAGCTAGAAAGGGACAACAAGTTTGCACATCGGTTGCATTTGAATTTTCGAAAAGTTTTCCTGTGCGTTATTTTTTTACATCGTATTACATTCTTTTTTTAATTTTCATGTTTTTCGTAAGTAAGAAATCAAAATTACAGTATTTTGCAGTCAGTATTTTTTTGAACGCCACATATATTTGGAGCATTGAATTCTCATTGTAATGAAAAACAAACAAAACAAATTATTTGAAATAAAGTGTGAAACACACGCGATCTTATAAACATTAGTAACATAGGTTGCATAGGCATATTAAATAACAAAGGGTTTTAATAAAAATAAAAAATCATTATGCATAGACAGTTGACAAATGATACAATTAAATAGCGAAAATATGACTAAAAAATATGAGAAACTAGCTGAAGTACCCTGCGTTGCCCATGGTTATTAATAGTTAGGAGTAAAGTATTAACATCCTAACCTAACCTAACTTAACCCTACCCCTACTTCTACGCCTACTCCTGCTCCTGCTCCCTTCCACCACCCAGTAATTTTCCTCTTATTTTGAATATCAAGTGTGCAAAATTTCACCAAGAAGTACCAAAATTTAATTTAAGGGTGGGAAAGTGGGATGGAAGTGGTTTTGCGAAATATCATGTAGACAGTGACCTTCTTATTGTTTCTTAGGTCAAGTGTGTAAAATTTCATCAAGCTAGAAAAAAAACTGTTGATTTTATACAAAACAATACACACCGCCCGTCCGGGACAATCTTCTTTACATAATAGAAAGAATAAGAGAATAGAAGAAGAAGAAGATAATTATAACATTCCTCAACATAAGAGATGGGCAAATTCGAAAGATTTTTATAAATGGTACACTGGCGCGTGAATTATTTAATTAGTGGAATAATGGGATACAGAAAATATCGATTTGGATATAGTGATTGTTTTTTGACAAATTGAGATTGAGGATTTTTGTACATGAATTTATGTTCATAGTTTCGCAAGTTAGGATATTTTCAAGTAAAGTCTATTTTGTTTCACATGTGTAAGAAATCTTCTGAATTTCAAAGCTGTGAGTTTTTGTCTATGCAAAATACTTCAGCCGAAGGATTAGGATCTTGACTTAGCCACTTTTCGTTGTACACTTACGACATACGAGTATAATAGATAGAAATTGACACCCACCATTTATTTCATTAACTTCACACATGAGGCCCCGAGGAAAATAATTTCCCTCACGGCTTGTCATCTTTGTGGATGCTGTGTGCAGGATTATTTTAAGGAAGGGAAGGAGAGGAAGTTCTGAGAAGGAAAAGGCGTGAGGGGTGGGCAGAAATTTGGGAGTCAGTGTGTCCAGCAGTGACGGACGTATTAATCCATCCCTCTTACTGCTGTGCAAGGCGATGGGTAGAGAGAATTCGGCTAGAGAGGTTAAGTGGCCTCCGTCAACTGGCCTCTCAAACCTAAACAAACCTCACCCCATGAACATAGAAACCCCTGCTAAGTTACCAAACGAACCACTCAGGGTGACCTGTGGCGTTGACTGAGTTTTTGACTTTAGAATGAATCGTCATTATATCTGAAAAGGCTAATAACTTCCAATCGCTTTCAAGCAAATACTACTAAGTATCATTCGATTCATTACATGAGAATGCTGATAAACCTGAATTTTTCACAATGAAAACTTATTGTCTTGATTAGTAATTTATCGATTTAATGCGATTCGAGCTTCTAAACAGATCTATATTATGCTCATCACTAATTCAAATTCAAATAGCTATTTTAACTTGTTAGTAATTTCTCACTCAGCATATTTCCCGTACTTTTTTTCGTTATTATTTTTTAGAATGATAGGAATTTTCAGCAATTTCATATTATGGCGAAACGAATTCGACAATACTTCACTCGACACGGCCTTGCTTGTCATTTGATAATTCGCTCGAGCAATTTAATTTTACATACACAATTTGATGAATATGTTAGTTAACAAAACCAATTAGAGGGATGGAGATATTTGATATTTCATACGTGTGTGAAGTATACGTAGGTATTAATTGTTACGTAAAAACGTTATTTTCTTCCGTAATTAGGCGAGATAATGTTAATATTTGGACAAATTGCACTCATTTCTATGCGAGGCTACTTTTTAATTGATTTCCTTTTGTAATATCGTTCTTACTCGATAACTTACCGAATGGTGCTGAATCTGAAAATTCTAATATGAGTCGATTACTTACTTTATAAATAAACAGTGTAATTTATCTTCGATCAAAGCGATTAATATCAAGATGATTTTTCACAAAAACGGCCCTATACAAATCACCCAATTACTGTTATTATTATTATTTTATTTATTTATTCTTAAATTTAAAAACAAAACAAAAAACATTAGCCACTCATATTACTAGGACAGTCCTGTGTTGAGATGAGCGGCTTTACAATTTTAATGAAAATAAGTAAATAAAATTATGTAAATAGTAATAAGTAAATGATAATAGGTAGGTAAAAATAATAATAAGTAAACAGTAATAAGTAAGTAGTAATAAATAAGTAATAAGAAGTAAATAGTAATAAGTAAGGGTTAATAAGTAAATAATAATTATAATATCGAGCATACATAAGGTTTCAAGATTGATTACAACATAAAGCGAAATCACCACTCTTAGCTAATATTGACTTTTTGATATTTTTTAAAATAAATTTTGCGTATCTATAGTTTTGATGTTGTCACTAAGCCTATATATAACAAAGGAACTTTACAAGAAAAACTCCTTTGTCCAAATGATGTTCTGTTATTTGCTGGCTGATATGTTAGAGCAGAACCCATTATAGTATTGCGCACTTGTGACATTACGGCAGTATTAATGTTTTTAATATTATAGGGTGTATCGGCATGTTACTCTAAAACAATTTTTTGTTTGTTCATTCTGACCATAAAATTATAATCTCATGATAAGAATATTAGGTTAACATATTTTTTATAATATGTTCATCGATGGAATTATACGATTTTAAAATATGTTCATCGATGGAATTGTAAGATTTTATAATGTGTTCATCGATGGAATTATACGATTTTATAATGTGTTCATCGATGGAATTATACGATTTTATAATGTGTTCATCGATGGAATTGTACGATTTTATAATATATTCATAAATGGAATTGTACGATTTTATAATGTGTTCATCGATGGAATTGTACGATTTTATAATATGTTCATCGATGGAATTGTACGATTTTATAATATATTCATAGATGGAATTGTACGATTTTATAATGTGTTCATCGATGGAATTGTACGATTTTATAATATGTTCATCGATGGAATTGTACGATTTTATAATATATTCATAGATGGAATTGTACGATTTTATAATGTGTCTATCGATGGAATTATACGGTTTTATAATGTGTTTATCGATGGAATTATATGATTTTAATAGTTATTGTTTTTTTTTTTATATGTGATAAGACCCAAAAGTCCCAACAGCTCCCAACCGTCTCGAGCAAGTGATGCTATTGCATTCCCAGTTGGGGAATCTTGTGAGACTGAAGGTATTGAGAAGGGAGAGGAGATAGGGAAGAGGAGGGTGGAGACCTTATTCAAATCTGGTCACCAAATACGGCTAAAGCCATTTCAAGCAACGTTTCGATTCTGAACGGTGGTCTTTCACCAGGGCGATACTGACATTATCTACCACTCTGGAACGTGCCACAAATATACTACATATTATTTTTAATGAATACATTTTGAAATAACACAATTTATTCCAATAAAACTTATTTGTGCACGCCGGGATTTGAACTCGCAACCTCCGGATTTGTAGTCAAGGATCGTAACCACTTAAACACGGAGACCGTCAAAAGATAAATCTTAAAATACGTTTTATTTTCAAATATTCCTACTCTAATTTTGTCACATTAGCCGTGTTTTGTGACCAGATCTGAATAGCCAGATACTTGTCACCTTACTTTCCCCATATCCTTCCCCTCCCACTATCCTCCTCCTCACAACATATCCCAATTAGAAATGCCATAGTCTCAGTGGCTCTAGAAGGTTGGAGTTCTTCAGTTAGTATTCTTGTGCTGTATTCACATAAAATTTCAAAACAAATAATTTTTTCCCTTGTAGCAAACAAACAGCGAAGCACGACAACAAGAGCTCACTGTCGGCGACGCGTCAATCATTGCCAAATTACTTTAGAATCAGATATCATTACCGATCTGAACTAGCCGAAGGAGAACCATTCCCTTTCTGATTGCCGGCTATTAAACACCTCGATTTGTCCTCCCGTGTTCGCTTTCACACTCATGTTACTATGTATATTTTTTAAGGTTTCTCGACACAGGAGGCCCTGAGGGTCATAATTTCTTATAAGGCCTATGTCATCTTAGGAATGCTATGTGAGGGGTGTTAATAAAAGTAAATAATTTAAAAAAAAACTTCTAAGTATCCAAACCAGTATTCTTTATTCATCTTACATACATACTTATATCAAATTTAATAATATTATTATTAAGTTCTGCAAGTATTTAAATTTTTTATCATTGTGACAGTTGTTTCGTTTTTAAAACCATTATATACTGTGGTTAGACCACATTCAGAGGATTTAAGACGCGTTTCAAATATTTAATAATAATTTCGGTAAACACCGATTTACTCATAAAATAATTGTAATAGTTAACGCATTTCAAACACCATAAAAAAATACATAGGATTAAATAAGATCACATATGTCGTCTCAATGTGACGCCTAACCACAGTATTGAAAATGACTTTGAACGCCGAAACAGCTGTCACAATAACAAAATAAATACTAAAGTACTCATAGAACTTAATAATAACATTATGAATTTTAATTAAGTTAAAATAAAAATATGTATAAATGGAGTTCAACGAATTAAACACAATAACAATTAATTAATATTCAATATTCACTTAAATATTCACTTCGTATATTATACACGTTTATATTCGTTTTCATCAATCATGACTTAATATGACGCCTGTCCACCTTATATGAATGTAATCTCTTTTCGTCCTTAACATATATATGTCACAACATAACAACTTTAAGTTTATTGCTAAACGTTCTTTAACGGTCCGCTACACTAGCGAGCAAATGTTTGCTCAACCCTCGGGTACGCGTATGCGCGTTAAATTTGGCGCACTTCTCTAAAAAAAGGCGGTCCCTTTTTGAAATCTCAACTTCCCGCTCTAGGGAGCTCAGTATCCTCAAATTACTCAACAAGAAGCAAGGTGGCTCCAGAGCAGGGTGATGGAAACAACGTGGGACCACACAGTTCAATATCAAAGTTAATATCCTCGAGGTAGATAGGTATAAAATTCGAAAATGCCGTCCTATTTTGTTTTGTCATTTATTTAAATATCTTTGTCAGAACTGAGTGCTGTTACAGTTTCTGTTTATCATTTTATTTTCATTAGCGTTCAAAAGAATTGTTGATATATTTAGTACATCAATATTACATTATTAATAATGCTTAAATACTTTTTTTTTTCATCAAGTAGAGCTATGTTATTTGATGAAACTATTTAACTCTGGAAAAGGGTGTCAAATTATGCTGTTTCCTTTTTATATTACCCATTATAAATATGTAACTTTTCAATATTATTTGTAAATGTCCACGTAAAAGCCTGTAATAGGTGTGAATAAAAAAAAAAAAACTATTCAATTTAAAAAAAAAGCGTACGTTAGATACTTTTTCCAAATCAGAAAAGAAACAAAAAATATTGGTATTTTGACTGATTCTACCTACTTTTAATGTTTCCCTTGTGATTCGTTAAAACAAAAAGTCGGAAAATTAGGCGTTTAAAAATTAACAAAATACATTTTTGAAAAATGCGGCAAAATTGCTGCCAGGCGCCCTAAAAATGCGATTTACAAAAACGCGATTCCCGAGGGTTGAGTATTAATTAACCCAATGTGATATTTTAAGATGTTCATTATAAGGTATTGAGATATAATTAAATATGGAAAAATGTATTTATGTCGGTGTAGAAGAGTCGCATTATTATTTTTCGTGATTTATAGCAAATATCTAAGGTAGATTCTGCAATATTTTTGCAAGACAAGTGTGGTCGCAAGCTTGAAGGGACGTTGACTAAATTGATAAGTTCCTAAGTCTAGTTAATGTCATCTCTTTTTATTTTTAACATATTTATATATTAATTCTGGTGTCCACAGCGCAACAATCACACCCAAAAGCGAGTTCTGTGCATATATGCACAAATAGTAACTCCCGGTGTAGTCCCGAATCCATCCCAAAAGTTGGCCGATGGAAATGATGGAGATTCCCTTCATAACCATGTTGAGGCCCAGCGCCGCAGGAAGCTTGTCTTCGTCTTCCTTGCAGTACTCGGACACTACGAGATTCTGGTTTACCACGATCGTGGAACGGAAGAAACCGCAGAGTCCTGATGCCATGATAACGGCGATGTATTTGTACTGCAGACATAACACTGAAAAACGACAAAGAGATATTTTATAACCATGGAAGCAATCTTCCCAAGCTCTCTATTGATATGCTTGGTGCAGCCTTAAGGGACCAGCTCAGGTATGGAGGCTCCTTCGAAGCCATAGTAAAGTTAGCCTCTCCAAAGTTGGGCGTATTGTACAGAGCCCGCAGATACTTCAATAGTGCATAATTGCCGACCCTGTACAAATCGCAAGTGCGCCCCATTGTAGAATTTGGCAACCACCTCTGGTCGGGAGCCCAAAATATCTGAAAAAAATTCTGTGCAGAAACGGGAGTTCAGTTTAATATATTCGCTTATCTTAACAAACGTATTTAAATCTTTGGAGCAAAGACGTCAGGTGGGAATGCTGTTTATGTTTTACCGATATTTTAATGGAAGCTGCTCTAAGGAGCTAGCGTCATTGATTCCGTCAGCACCGGCGAGTCAGGAAACACGCCAAACGCGTGTTGATTATTTGTAGATGGTTAACATATATCTCATGAGAACGGATCGCTTCTACGACTCGTTCATGTATTCAACAGCTCGGCTGTAGAATGATTTGCCAATGTCTGTGTTTCCTCCCTCTAACAACATGGCTCTCTTCAAGATCCAGGTTCACTTATTCCGATACCCTAAAAGCCTCCACACAGCATCCTCAAAGATTAAAAGGCCTTGAGGGAAGTTATTTCCCTCAGGGCCTCCTGTGTGGAGAATCTCTAAAAATAAAGAAAATAGAAATAAATGTCGAAATACCTTGTTGAATCAATTTGACTGCCTTGTGTGGGGTCTAGGACTTAAAAATTATCATTTAACTGTCGACATCAGTTTTCTTATCAATCGTTAAAGGTCACAGTTCTTGTTTTTTTTTTTCGTAAATCAATAATCTTTATCAAAAAAAAAAAATTGATAGAGTTTAATAATTCATTTTTATAATTTCCGCAATAAATATTTACTTTTTGTAGGTACAAGACGTAACCCCATTAACTGTTTAAGGTATGTCGTTATCTCTGTTTGTGAATTCCATGCATAAAGTAAACATTTTTGAAAAAAAATAAAGATCAAATTGCCTCATCGGTTACCCTTAAATAGGATCACCCAAGGTCATCATAGATAATGGAAATAAAGGACATGGGGATTGAACTATTTTTACTGTTGTGTTCTACCATACTCGCTCACCTCGAAAACTTTGAAATTAGTAAGTTTTTTTAATTAATTAATTTATTTATTTGTAGGAAACAAACAGGTTTTAATACAGATTTATATGAAAGGAAGTTTAACAAAAGGTAAACGAACAAAGTTTCTTATGCTACCAGTGGTTAAGCACAGATGTTTCACTAGAAAAAACAAAATAAGATGGAAGGG
The DNA here is from genome assembly GCA_022606495.2 of Halesus radiatus. Lineage (NCBI taxonomy): Eukaryota > Metazoa > Arthropoda > Insecta > Trichoptera > Limnephilidae > Halesus > Halesus radiatus. The sequence goes on from JAHDVE020011759.1 coordinate 24,396, forward strand.
GGAGAGGAAGAGGAAGATAGGATCGGGACAGGATATGCTCTCGATACATTTTATACTCGTGCAGGAATTTATGGTCGTACGTATTACTTCGGTTCGATATTTTGAAGAATGTCGGTATTGTGAAATTGAGCGTTATATTGCGCACAAATACGGGGAATTGGAGAGTTTACCCTAAGATTGGTCCTGTGTGCGGGCAAATAAAAAAAATCGGTTTGTCGAGTTGGTCTTGACGGTATTTGAATGTTTATAAAGTACTATCTGATGTGTACCCGGCCGTGCTCGGGATTTTTTTTTTGGAATAAAGTTATAAAGTTTGTAAATTCTTGCTGGCCATTAGGGTGCCACAATTGATTTGACGGCGAAAGTAACTCCAAATAAAGAAACATTCATTTTAATATTTTATTTCATTCCAAACGTTTATTTTTCAAAATATATCTAAATCATAAAGTTCTTATGAAGGTGCCTACTCGTGTTTTCCATTTTGAAAATATTCTACCCAAAAAAACCTTCTTCTTTTGAATATACAATCTGTGGCTAACCAGAGTGTTATATCTATTAGTTAATCTAAATAAAACATGGCGGGTTCAATGTTTTTCATACTAATTTTAAAACGTTATAGCAACAGTTTTACGTATTGGATTTCATTAAAACTACTCTCAAAACCTTATCAGCACTAATAAAAACAAAATGTGCTATTTTCAGCGAAACCGGTTGAGTGGTTTTTGAGAAAATCGAGGACAAACAAACAAACAAACTAACATTGATTTTTATATATATATATAGATTAATACACACCTTGCCGCGATAATATCAGCGTGAGACAGCCAAACAGGAAAGTGACCCTACTGGAGATCTTGTACTTGTCGGTGAAGCTAGGAATGGTCACTCTTCCAATGATGTCTGTGGCCGCCATGGCAGACATACACATGGCCGTCTGCTCTCTGTCAAATCCTATTTCCTGCTGAAATATTAAATATTACATTAGAACATTTTTTTTTATTTCTTTCAGCATGTCTACAATAACCAAGCCACCATGTTGAAATAGTATACATGATCATTTTTCAAATCGTTTCCATTCAAAAACTGTTATTTTTTGGGCATCATACATCTTCATGGAATTTTCCAGAATCTCATAAGTACGAATAATATAAGTACGGGATAAAAACATTATTCATCAAAATAAAGGCATGTAAGTTCATAGATAATTCTGATGAATCAGTTATTGATCCATTAATGAATCATCTAAAACGTAAAAAATGTAACGTTTCTTTTTAAGAAACGGAAACGTAAACCGAAAAAACGCCCATATTACGAAAACTTCAAAACAGCTGACCCAATAATAACAAAACTTGAAGAGGTATTAAATTGGATTTATTTTGAACTAGCTAATGTGTACCCTGCCTGTCTCGGAATTTTTTTGTTATTTTGGAAAAAAGTTATGAAGTTGTGAATTCTTGCTTGTCGTTTGGGTACCATAATTGATTTGATAGCGAAAGTAATGCCTTGTGGCGACTGTTGCTATCTCCAAACAAAGAAACATTAATTTGAAAATTTTGTTGCATTGCAAACATTTATGTTAAAATGTCAAAATATATCTAAATAATAAACTTCTTAATTAGGTACCTACTTGTGTTTCCAATTTTGAAAATATTCTTCCCAAACAAACCTTATTTTTTAATGTGTAATCTGTGGCTTACCAGAGTACTATATCTTTGGCTAACCTCAATACAACATGTCGGGTTCAATGTTAATCATACTAATTTTAAAACGTTATAGCAACAGTTTTACATATTAAATTTCATTCCAACTACCGTCTAAATCTTACCGGAACTAATAAGAACAAACTGTGCTGTTTTCAGCGAAACCAGTCTAGTATTTTTTGGGAAAATCGAGGACGCACAGACATACATTCATTTTTTATGTACAAGGAATATAAAGAAATTTAATGGAGTTCTACGAATTAAACACAATAACAATAAATAGTATCTATTTCTATTATGTCCACCTGCCATTTCCCAGTCCTCCGCCAGAAAAATATTTTCCGTCTTTTTTGTCAATTTAACGCCTGTCTCGACACGGGAACGTGTCTCCCAGTGAATGAGGAAAAACCATTGTTATATTATCAAGATAAATAAAGAAAAATCCTGACGAACGAAGGGTTCTTCCGAAACCGGTTGACAGTTTTAATAAAAAAATGTTGCTGATTATGAAGAAGTCCATTGTCAAGTGTTTGATTGTTTGATATAACTGGATAGCTAAAATACGCGGGCGCTACCACGATCGAAAGCAAAATGACTACTTTAAAAATGAAGATTCGAACAAGGGAGCATACTCGTAACTTACAAGCCATAGCGTATTTCAGATGGGTATAAATCGTTCTGGAAAATATCCCTTGCCAAATATTTGTATCGCACTACAAAACCACCATGTTGTGGTGCCGCCCGGCATTTGTTTAAGGCTGGCAATTATTAATTTACACGAATTTAAATCTGTTCGTTAAGAGCGTTCGTTTTAATTAATAATACCAGTTTCAGAGTTTAGCATTTCAACCACGATAGAGAGCCGAAACATTATTTATTGCGGGGTGTGAAAAATATTTTGTATTGTCGAAGGGCAATGAACACGATATGAATTGAGGCGATGTGTACACAATCCACCAGTTATCCAGTGTCTTTGTTCGCCATGAACATTTCTCTTTGATAAAGACTAGACCACGATTCACGATTCCAAAAGTATGTTTTATTTTAAACTTTTTTATTTGTGGTCTCAATCATGTATTTAAAAAAAAATTATATTCCAAGTATTATAAGCTCCATTATTGATAATATTTCTATTTTTGCTACAGCTATTTCACGCTATTTCATTTCATTTCATCTATACGTGGTGAAATTCCAATATAATGATTAACTAAAATACAGTTTTTTAAACTCTATTCCACTTTTAAAAGTGGAATAGGGTTTAAAAAAGTGTATTTTATCTAATCTCTGTTATTGTTATTTTAGGTAGGTGTATTTGCAGATATTTTGAAGCAACTCCATTTTGTGTACGTTTTTCAACGTTGATCATCGTTATTTTTATTTTACATCATGTTTTCGCAATAGCGCAATTTTATCAGCGATTTTTTAAAGCATTAAAGAAGGAGCATTTCGGGTTTCGTTTGATATTATTCAAAGTACATGTTTCTACTTGAAGGGTCATCTAGTAAACTCTTTGCCAGTGGCAAAACTAAGTGATTATTTGTGTTTCAAGTTTATTAGCAATTGTAATCGTTCACGCAACATTTCCAAATTTAATTTCAGCATTCGGAATTTTAGTAGCTATTTTCAATATGCACAAAGTTTTAAAGTTGCACTGTTTGGAATATGAGTAAACTAAAACTTATCCCTGTTCTAACAAAAGTTTAGACGTATGTATTCATCCTACATATTATTTTGAAAGGGTTTTTATTATGGGTAGGTAATAACAAATAACGATTAAAAGCCATGTTTCTTTGTTTTTATTTCTTGTGTAAATCATTTAAAAACACTGATATTAGCGTTCATATTAATGTATTCTAAATTCTAAAAAAAACTTCTTTAAAAAAAGTGTATTCCATAGATGCCCTATATGCAAATATATTAATAGTAAAGTAAATGCTGGAATAAGTTGGGGACTACCAAGTGAATCAAATACTTGAGTCGGGCCATGCCAAGAATAAGAATAACAGTAGAGGATGTATGATTGTGAATGAAGAAAGGAGTGTGTGGTGGTCTATCCTCTAGTTAGATAGTCATTAATTATAACAAAACGTCTAAATATCATCCGTAAACATGTTTTTCAAATTGGAAAATATGGAACTCGCTTATCTTAAATTTACATTACTTCAGAAAAGTATAAAAACAGTATTGACAACCACTTTTGCAAACTATAAACCTGGGGCGCTATTCACGTTCTTTTTAAGGAAGATTCCTTAACTTTTTCCTTAGGGTTAAATCCTTCTTACTTAACTGCGGTTCCGATTCGCTCGGATGACAGCTGTCAGTTTAATTCGGCGAGCGAATAATCATAAAAAATGTCAATATTTGCGATGTTTTAACATGGGGAAAACTCAATATTAAGTATTTTACCAATTTAGTTATTATTTACTTTAAACATAATTAGCTAGTAAACATTATTAAACATTATATAGATGTTAATATCTTTGACAATTCACGTCAAGCGCAAATTCAAATGTCACTTTTAGAACTAGAGACAAAGAAAGGTCATTACTATCTAATGAGGTAGGTACCTTTTTATACAACGTGATTCTTCATTAAAAGCTTACTTATGGTATTAAAAATAAAATAAAAATGTATTAAAATCAATTATAACATAATGTAATTGTTTTAAAAAGTTTTAGTTCAAAATCTTGTGTCACTTGAAGATATTTCATCAATGTGTTTTCAAATAATCTCTTGAGAATCTTTTTTTTTTTTAATTTAATGTAAATCAAATTTAATAGTGTTATTATTAAGTTCTGTAAGTATTTTTAGTTGTTTCGGCGTTTAAGGCCATTTTCAAACTGTGGTTAGTCTACATTGCGACGACTTATTTATATGATTTAATTTACCCCTACTCCTTTAAAATTTGGATGGATGGGTAATGATTTATTATAGGTAAAACCGATTTAGTTAGAAAGCAATTGAAATTCTGAATTCTGAGAGGTTTCTACGAATTAAACACAAAAATAATTAATATCTTGAGAATCTATTTAGGATCTTTTTACTATGTCTCACCGGATTTCCGCAGTTAATCAAGAAGTCTTTTACCCTAAGGGAAAACGTAAGGAATCTTCCTTAAAAAGAACGGGAATAGCGCCCCTGGACACACTTGAGCAAAGTGATATAGAAACCTTACCTGCAAATAGAACGGGAAAAGCATGTTGAAGTTCTGATTTGAAGTGAATACTAAACCGCACGAGAAGATTATGTTGATGAATGTGAAGTCAAGTAGAAGATCTAAATCTAGTAATCGCTTTACTTTGTTCCAAATGCCCTGAGGTTTCCCACTCACTTCTTCGGGACGTTGCTCCTTTTCATTATCTGGAAACATGAAACATTTTTATTCAGTGTGACTAGTACGTCAGTTTATCTGGGAAACAATGCTAGCGATGTGTAATGTATTTTATGAAAAGTTAAATTATGATCTTTTTTGCCCATTTAGAATATGTGATGATGTCAGCATGAAATTACAGAGGCGAGAATTTTACGTACCAATATTACACTGCTAGAATTACACACGTAATCATTAATTGTATTTGCCTCGGAAGCTGGGCGTGCTGTACAGAGCCCGCAGATAATTTAATAGTACACAACTGCTGATCCTGTACAAATCGCAAGTGCGCCCCACTGTAGAATTTGGCAGCCACCTCTAGTCGGGAGCCCCAAAATATTTTAAAAATAAAACCCTTGACTCCGTGCAGAAACGGGCGGTCCATTTGATAGATTCGCCTATCTTAACAAACGGATTGCAATTTTTGGAGCACATACGTCAGGTGGGAATGCTATCCTTGCTCTATCGATATTTTAATGGAAGATGCTCTGAGGAACTAGCGTCATTGATCCCTTCAGCACCGGTGCATAGTCGGAAAACACGCTAAACGCGCGCCTAACATTTGCATACGGTTGACATTTGTCACACGAGAATGGGTCGCGTCAACGACTCGTTCTTGTGTTCAACATCTCGGCTGTAGAATGATCTGCCGGCCTCTGTGTTTCCTCCATCCTACAACTTGGGTCTCTTCAAGACCCGAGTTCACTCCTTTCTATCCTGTAAAATACTGACTACCAATACAATGTACATATTCTAACCAGCCACTGTAAACCCACCCAACCCAACGATAAAGCAAAGTCAAAAGACCAAATAAAAGAGCAATGTTCCGACTCTCTCATTGTGGTATATTGACCCTGTTGAGTCAAGGATTTATTCGTACAAAGTTGTAAGATTACCCACGCGCAAATAACTTACCCAACTCAGTCCTATTCAAATCGTTTGCAAATGGCATTTTTCATATTTTATTCGGAATATTTATTGTTAATATGAAATCATGTGATAGAAAATTACTATTATTACTAGTTACTATTATCATTCCACCGGTTAGTGGCTGGGTTTACAAATATCAGTTGCCCAGGCGTCATAGGTTAAATTCTTCTTTTTTTTCATTTTTTTTTACAATAACTCCACAGAGGAGGCCCTGAGGGAAATAATTTCCCTCGAGGCCTATATCATCTTTGGGGATGCTGTGTAGAGGGTCTTTTAGAGGATATAAAGGAGTGAACCTGGGTTTTGAAGAGACCCATGTTGTAAGCGGGAGGAAACACAGAGGCCAGCAGATCATTCAACAGCCTAGCTGTTGAATACAAGAACGAGTCGCAGAAGCGACCCGTTCTCATATGACAAATGTCAACCATGTGCAAGTATTGGGCGCGCATTTGGCGTATTTCCCAGCTATGCACCGGTGCCGATGGCGCTAGTTTCTCAGAGCATCTTCTTCTGCTCCAAAAATTGCAATCCGTTTGTTAAATTATGATAGGCGAATCTATCAAATGGACCGCCTGTTTCTGCTCAAAGTCAAAGGTTTTTTCTAATATTTTAGGGCTTTTGACCAGAGGTGGCTGCAAAATTATACAGTGTGGCGCACCTGCGATTTGTACTATTAAAGTATCTGCGGGCTCTGCACAATACGCCCAGCTTCTGAAAGGCTAACTTGACTCTGGCATCGATGGAGCCCCCTTACCTGAGCTTGTCACTTAGGGTTATACCAAACATATCAATCAATGGGGAGCTTGTTGGGAAGAATGATTCCATTAAAGGAGACTCCATTATCATTTCACTAGCTAATTCCTCCATTCATTGCATGAGCAACACTTGCCACTTATTATGATGATACGAAACGTTTTTCAAACATTGTCAAGTTTTTCGTTACCAGGGATGTTTGCCTTACCTTACAGAATTTTTTAATTTTATTTTTTCACAATATTATTCAAAATCTTACCATTGGAATCCACACTAGAAGAGAAGCAATACGATTGTGACCTCTTGAACCTATCTACACTCTTGGCTTTCTCATTCTTGGTCAGTGTTTCTAGACTGCATGGCAGAGACATGGATATGTCCTCAAAGAATGTGGGGGGCTGGATCATTGAAGATCTTCTCTTCTTCAACCTATCGTCATTTTCCATGGTTACGGTTCTATACAATAGGGGTTCATTCTTCTTCTCAGGAAGTAGTCTCAGCTTCTCATCCCCAACTTTACGGTCAGGTACCATGTGCCATTCTACTGGCTGGAATAATGCAGCCCCAACTATCTGAAAAATTAAAATTGAATTTAAATTAAAGCAAAAACACTTTATGGCATCATTTTAAATAAATTTGTAATTTCTATTTTATAACATAAATATAATAAACAAAGTTTTATAATAATTTCGTTTATTACAAATAATTATTTTTTCACTAGTAGTCAATTATTTACTTTATATCATCGCCTATTGTTTATTTTTGCTATTTTTATAATTTTTATATGATCATGTCATTATTTTTTTGTTGATATTCTTTGTATCCCGACGAGATAATCATTGGATTCAAAACATGTTGATATTTATTTACTAAGTAGTTCATACGAAATATCTCTTAATCATTTCATTGAAAATAAAGTATACTCAAAGTTATAAACGGTATAGTGAATAGATAGAAAGGGCAATAATCTCTGTTTGATTTTAGCACGGCTCCAATGTTACTTCTCACTATCCCAATAATCAATAAGTATAAGAAGATATGACAAATTAATCGAGGAGTTTCATTATTTCTGCTTACTTTTGTAGGGAAATGCCACGATGTTTAGTTAGATAGATGACATGTTATTATATCGTTGAAGGCACATAAAACAGCAAAATTGTATTTAAGAATAATATGTTTGAAGCAAAAGCTCTTAAAAGAAGACTCACAGCAAGTAATACCAATATATTATATTAAATGCAAGAATGTTTGAGTCAAAGCTTCAATATATACTGTTAAGTAAACAATTATGTAGAGATCTAATTGTTTACTTAACATCGTAAGACGTTAACAAACAGAGGATTATAATATTCAAAGAACGGCAATGTTATGAAACCCAAAGATCCTTACACAAATCACAGAACTTAAATAATGAAAATAGCAATATATCCGTAAAATTGTTTACTGGAAATCCGTTCATTTGTCCGGGATTAGGTTCGCTCCGTCGGGTCACTCCGACAGGATCGTTTCAAATACCCGACCAGCCCCGGCTCTGGCATTTATTTAACTCGGCAGAAAGAAAAATACTGCGTTTCAATTTAACGCTTTTGAAAACATTCAGTTTTACTGACTGAAAATACAACATACAATTGGAAAAAATGTACTCTACCTCTCCAAAATACGTGTCGTTTTTAAAGTCAAACTAAAATTGGCGCGTGCACTATCTTTGTAGTTACTTTTTTGTACGTTTGGATTTTTAAAAAACAATATTTATATCATGCGGATAAGAAATTCTTTTTTTTTCGTAATAAAATCCGTGGTCATAATATTATATGTATAAGATATCTTTGAAATACTATACAAGTTTTGGTCAATGTCAACCGGCCTACACATTGAATAAGTACAATTTGAAGTGAGTGGAATGGACTTATCTAAATATTTCCACTGGCTCAAATGTCCTGAAAGAAACCAGTTCAAGCTCTGCTGGATGGTATTTAAGTCACCTAATGGAATGGCTCCGAATTACTTATCGGTACTGCGTATTTCTGATAATACCAATTCACTTCAGTCCACCCTTAGGTCATCAGCTATCGAGAGGTTGAAGGAACCAAAGGACACACCTGATACTAGGTTCCGTGATCGTGCTTTCGGAGTGTCAGGACCTGAAGCCTAGAGTAAACTGCCGCATGAGTTAAGAATGATCACAGACTCGACAGAATTTAGAGCTTATCTTAAAACTCACCTTTTCAGACAATTATATCCATAAATCGCAGAAATGAACACCCAAATTGCTTAGCTAGGCTAGCCTGTTAGTAATTACCTAAAATCAGTTATAGAATAAGTTGAAAATTTCAATCATTGGTGCGCAAATGAGTTACGGCTATAGAAATAAAAAAAAATCAAAAATAAACAAAATCAAAAATTAAAAACTTTTGGCTGTCCGCAACATAGTAAATAACTAAATGTGTAAAAATGTAAACATCTATTGAAAACTTCTGAAGCTTTTTACGGTCGTTTTATAAATATTCTCCGGTCCTAAAAATGAACATTAAAATTACAAATTTTCCAAATACATACCGACTCTTCTTTTGCCACCAATCTTCCATTAAATGTAATATCAAGAAAAGAAAGATTAAATAGCAACTGAAAAAATTATATCTTCTCCAAGCTTAAATTTCTAATAAAACTGTGTTTATCTGAAGCGACCTGCCATTCTGACCGTTTTTCTGTAATTGTTAGTTTATAATTAGGTAGAGTATTTGAAGTAATATTTGTACAACTCCTTTGAGGAGATTTTTCACGAAAAAACGGCTCTATAAAAATTATCCAATTATTATTATTATGACAATGTACAATACTAATATTGGTCAAAAAATGCTTCTGTCGGAGAATTTGTTAGAAATAATTGTTTCCTTTTGCAAATCGTAACCTGGAACTTTTTAGTTGTGACTTAATGATAATAAAATCGCTATATGCGTTTCGGCCGAAGTCATATTATGACATCTATTGCTTTAAGAAGTGAGCGCTGAGCGGTAAGTTCCTTGGATCTGTGCTTGGAGAATTTAATAATGAATACATAACAGAAGCGCCTTCCACGCAGATTTAAATCGAAGCTCGTGTGCCTCTAACATAGTACCCTTTGTCTCTAGCCCCGAGAGAGCCTATGAAAATACAGCAAATTTTCTGTCTCTCTAACACTGCCTGCACTATATTGTCATTCTATTTGATCATTATATTGAAATGAAAATACGATATTTTTTTTGTATCACATATTCAAGACCCGAATGGACAGAGTTTTAGATCACGAAATACGCCCACATCGAATTTCTCTAATCTTCTTTGAGATGATCCAAATTAGAAATTAAAAAATATATTCCGAAGTTGATGATACTAGTCGCGCCCTAGTGAGGCACCAGTATTCAAAATAGAAATTTTACTGAAAAAATAAAACTTTTAAGCAAACACTCTTTGTAATACACGACGTTATTGAATCAATGCATAGACAGGCGACTGATTGTCGCTTAGCTCAAGCTTCTTCAGGTCTTAAACATTAACTAATTATTACTAAACAAAATTATTTTTTATTTTGCATTTTAAAATGATACCAAAAAAGGTTTTTTTTTCATATAATAAAAACTTTCATAAACATTTTTGTAATAAAAACTAGTGCACTAAACAGTGCTACAGCGTCGAATCTGTTCCTGGTTACCGGGAACGTATCCTTTCATATCGGGAACGGTCTCTCGGGGATTAAAACCGATCAAACAAATCTGCCACTGCTTAGTCCGAGCGGGGCTTGTCAGAACGGAGGTAAATTATTTTTCACTAACGGAAATATTTCCAGATATGTTGCTAGTGGCAGTGGGTGTGAGAAATTGAGGTGGGGTGGATTATTGTAAGGTGCCCTTTGCCAACCCTATACGATCGAGTAATTATTTGTAGCACATTAACAGCGTGTGAGAAGATACGATTTTGTTTGCATGTCTACTTCTCGGAACCAAGGGGATTTAGGTCGCCTTCCGCTTTACAACAATGTTAAAAAAAATTAAGCTGCTTCGAATGTGGAGCGTTGATTAAAACAATTACGTTAAAATTTCTAGCAGACTTAAAAATGTCATCTTGTTTTTTTACTGTGAAATTTAATTGAACATTTTAATGCGTGGTGTAAACAAAGTTCATGCTTTGTAGAGGCTATGTTATATTTTTATTTTCAGTGATATTTTTGTCAAATGTTGACTACCGGATATTAATTACTCTGAAGGAGAGAGAGATTTACACTCGATTCCCACCGAATCAATCAATACATTTTGTTAGAGATGAATCTAATTATCTAACAAATATTTTTTCACGGTTTTAAAAAGGTTCATCTAATCTTTCGCAGTTATCACACTCAATACACCTTAGTTATATTTTCTATTTTCCATCAATGCATTGATACATTACGAGTAATAAAGTAGATTAGTAGTCGGGGTGTACTAATTTCTGCTATTTCGAAAACATTTAAAAAATTTCCGTAATTTTTGCAAATTACATAATGTTTGATACATGATATACGAGTACATAATAATTTTGTAAGGCAGAAAATGAGGAAAGAGGGGGTTACACAATAAGGTTGGGTAAAAACTTGAATTTATAGATCTATTTGGTGTTTAAAGTTAAAGTAATAATTATACAATATTTCGATTTTTGCCAATTTATTTCTGAATTTTGTTTTATTTTATTTTTGTTTATTTGGTAGACCAACAGTTTAGATAAAAAATGAAGTATAATGAATGAGTTACATAAATTTGACCATTTACAGGTTTCCGCATATGTATTATTTATGAATCTAGTGATTTTTGAAGAAATCAAAAAAAATAAATAAATAAAGAAGAAATGTAAATTTAAAAGTTATATGTAATTTGTTATCTGATCTGGAAAGGGAGGGGGTTACTGAAGTGTTATTATGCTACTTTGGAATGAAACGCAAAAAATTAATACTACTTATTTAACTTTGTAAAAATGTTAAATGCCAATAAAATCTGAAATATTTAAAAAAAAAAATCGTTTTATTAAAGTATGAAAAAATTCTTATGTCGTCGCAACCAAGACAAATAAGGGTTTATTTGAGAAAACTAACATTGAACTTATAATAACACCCTCAGTGAATTTCATAAACAAATGCTACGAAAATTAAGTTTTTGTTGAATTAGGCTTAAAAACCAATTTTAATATTGATTTTTTTCTATGATAGTTATAAAAACAAATATTTCCGGATAACTGAAAACAAATATTTCCGGATAACTGAAAACCAAAGTCCCAAAATGAAGCTTTTATAATACATTAAATTAAAACATGTGTATTAACATAATGTCAACGGTTAATAATAAACAACCCACAGTAGTAGATATGATGGAACCAGTAGGCAAAAAAAGTGGACTAAAGACTTTAAAAAATTCAGTATGGTCGTATTAATTACCTACTTAAATATATTTTTAGGTATCCTTCAACGTAAAAAGTAACAACATATTCTCTAAAATTCAGAAAAGATTGAAACAATTACCTGTAATTGATTTGGCCACCACAATTCACGACAATTCGTTCTTTAATTTGAAAGTAAAATATTTTCATAAACATTCCGCTCGAGTTCTGAAAACTCTAAACAAAACTTTTCAGCCGAGCATAAAAAGTTATTCAAATGGTCCTACAAGTTTGCATGTCGCCGAGAGAAATATACAATTATTATCGCCCTTTGATAAAAAGAAAAGTTGAAATTATTTATAAATCTGAACCGTATTATAACCGGACGCCACTCTTTCGTTAATTAAACAGTCTGGTGCCCGAGCGAGAGGGACGGAACGTGCGCCTTTCGCGCGCGACTGAGTGAGAGAACATCTGTAGAATTGGAGAGGCGTGGGGTGGAAAGGGGGCAATTTTACAGATTCAATTTCAGCAAGTGGCTGTTGCATATTTTTGCGTAAATTAACGCCGCCCATTGCCAGTGGCGCCCGCGAAACGTGACGGATTTATATTACTTATTTTATGTACTGTTCAATCGTCGGCCACTGTGATTTATTAATAATTGGTTTGGTTTGGATTCGTACTTTTAATAGAGTTATACAAAAATAACTACACTTGTTGTTATTACGCTCTATTTTAATATCAATAAAAAGATTATCAATGACTTTTATAAAATAATATTTTGAATGAACTATATATAACACTTTCGGTTTCCTCCATTGTTTTCATTACATTAATTGTAGTACTGTTACTAATTCGTGCTTTGATTATAAGTAGAGAATGTATTAGTTCCGAACTTGAAAAAACCGTTACGTCACGAGTCACAATTTAGTACAATTCACAATTTGAATGACAGTAACGGATACTGCCGCGTTTATGTATCTATGGCCGCGCCAGTCATTTTATGCACCGTGTCGCCACAGGCTTATCTGCCAGCCGGCGTCTTTATCAACATTTTGAATCTTTATATCGTCGGTACTATTCCGAATATTTCAAAAATTAAAGTATACTCTAGTTAACATGGTACATTTATAAATAATATGAAATTTCGTTGTAGAATACAACCTCAGTACTTAACTTTAATCCAATCAATATATTGGGGTTAAGGAACTTATAACGGTTCCGGTACTCTAAATGTAATTTGGACCGAGCTATTGCTTAAATAATTAATGGGCGACGAGATGGTTCTAGGATGCTGCATTCAATTTTACGATAAATAAAACATAATACACAGCTTACGACCTTTACGTCTTGGCGTGGTATTCAATATCAGTCTAACATAAAAGTATTTATTTTTTTATACCACAAATAACACATGCAAGTTTAAAAAAACACGACTTAACGGTTTAACTGTTCTTTTCCGGTTCTGTTAACTGAGTTAACACATTAAACGTTATCTGTAAATATACTAAACACAGAGTTCATATTACAGTATATTTATGTATTGGATTAAATAATAGTATTAGACAATATATAAACATTTATCAAACGCAAGAGAAAAAAAAGTTTTTTCAAGAAATCAGGTAAAGCTTGGTAATATACCTATATGTGTGTGCGTTTCTAATGGTCGGAGTGGTGCTATAAAATGTAAACTGTTCATGTTTATACCACTCAAAATCACAAAACGCTTAATGTACACTAAGTGTACAGTGCTGGAGCGCGCGAATTTCTTTATCACCATGATGAAACATTTAATTCGTCGAGACCAGAGTCCTCCACCTTCAGCGATATGTTAAAATTTTGGCAAAATAAATGACTAGTTGTCTTGCTTCATAAAACTTCTGCATTTTCAGGAAAACTTCTCATATCGATTTGCAATCATCAGATAAATCTTCACCCAGGAGACTGAAGCCTGGAACAACTTCAAAGCCATGTAACTTCCTCTACCATGTCTTCCATCGATCTTGCCCTGCACTATTGCTTTGAAAATCTGGTAGTAAATTTATCACCCCAAGAACCAGACCAAGAATTTACACTTTTCTATTTCGTATATTTAATGCGATTTTAGTCAGTCGAAAAATAGCATTTATGTAAGTTACCAGTCTTTTAATGGTACTTTATTAATATTGTGCATACATACGTGGATAGTTTGCGTAGCTCCCGTGAGCACTCAGGCCATAGGTCCATTGTATTATCTCCCATTTTACCTTATTTATTTGACAGTAACCCGGTTCCTTGGATGAAGTTAACCAGGGTTGTCATTAGATATTCGGCTATGTCTCTTGTTTCCACAACATGTCTTCCCAGGTAGCTGAGCCTTCTTCCCAACAAGGTGGGACATTGGCACTATTGGTGAATTGGAGTTTTCCACCCTTAATAGCTGCATGTGTTTCCTGAGGTGGCAGTGACCCGTTAGTAGTCCTACCAATTAATTCAGTGAGTTTCTGTCTATATTGAGTAGTTTTCTGGTTCGTCTAGGGTTAGGTCCGTTAATAAGTACTTTGGATTGTCTTATTTAAGGTGCCCTCTCCCATTCCTTACAGTGCTGGGATTTAACCCATCGATATGTTCTTTGGTATGACCAGCTGCCACTCCTACGGCAGGCTCGGATCCCCTAGTCCTTCAGTCCGCTCGTCGCCTTCGATACCGTTATGCCCTGGTACGCAGATTAGGGTTATTTTATTGATGGTAGCCAGTTCTTCAAGAATAGTCCTGCATTCCATCATCAGTGTGGAGTCGCATCGGTTACTTTCCAGTGCCATTTGGACTGCATTGTACATCACAATCATCGTGAACCATTATTAGTATGAAACCGCATGAACAACGGGGGTTGTCAACATCGTTCACCAATACTACTGCAAATCGCATCTACTCACAGCGCCGCCCCACCTTTATTTCTGCCTACACACTAAAATTATTACACGCTAAACTTAGTGAAGTGGTTTATAAAAAAATCTTTATATATTTACCTTTATTTTTATTTTTTTTTGTATATAGATAATTATTTCGATGTGTATTTTCTTATATTTACTGTAATTTACTAAACACTGTATGAAATTATCTATTTTTTGGATTGTAATAATAAAAAAAATAAAAAAACCAAATGCATAATTTTCATTGAATCCGCCACTATTATTTATAGTCGGTGCTGTTTGGTTGTAGCTCGGCGACAGTCGGCACACTTTCATGCCATATCTCTCTGTCTCTCTATTTTATGATGATTTCAATCCACGTAATATGGAGCTTTAATGATTAAGTTATTGTGAAACAATCAATTGTTTTCTAAGAAAAATACGGCGGGATATTATTTTTATTCTGCCGCATTCCACGAGGCAACAGGATTATAGCATTATTTTACTTCAAATACTCCGTCCAACCGTTTGTTTATTTTCAATTTTCACAGCAGTTGTTATTTAACTGCATCCCCCTATTGACAAAGACTAACCATCAATCAACCGCCTGATAGGTTTTGCAAAGTTAGGAGTTTTTTTTAAACTCTGTCCTTTATTGACGAAGTTTGTTATATTTGATTGGTATGTGGAATTTTCATTTGTGATTACGCATCAATAATGTTTTTTTCAAATATGTATTTATGTACCGCTTCCCGCAATTTTACGTGGTAATTATTACTTACATAAAAAAGCACGATAAAACTTTTCGGAATTACACGACAAGTACATTACGTTATGTTAGTATTGTAGGTCATTATGTGGTGTAAGTTCACACAAAATATGTACAGCTTTGAAATTTTAAACTAATTACTTTTTTTTTATTTAATGTAAATCAAATCTAATAATGTTGTTATTTAGTTCCGCAAATATTTTCAGTTCTTATTATTGCGATCATTTTAAACTGCCAATACTTGCAGAACTTAACAATAATATTATTCAATTTGGTTTACATTAAATTTAAAAAAATGGAATTCTACGAATTAAACACAAAAACAATTAATAATGGTTTTCAGTTAGGTTACTGCTAGTAATATCTGAGCAATTTCTATGTCAAAAACGTTTATTCATTAAACAAATAACGAACATATTTTTTTATAATTAAAGAAGATAATAAATAACTCAAATGAATCATGAAACAGGAAAAGACACAGAATTTTTTTTATATATGTTTTTTCAAAGATTTATTAATATTATATTCTACGATGATTAAATATTACAATGAGATTTATAAACTTCAGTAAGTTATTACAATAAATTGAATTTTCTTTGTAGAAAAAAGTAAATAGATGTTCCATATAAATAAAAATCGGATATGTAGGTATATCCGAGACACTATCTATATTGAAAATATATTCAGATAGAACTTTGAAATCATACAAAAAGACAGCAGTCAATAATATGGGAATTAAGTGGGGATAACATTGGTAAATCTCAAATTTGAAGTATGATATCGATAAAAATAACGTAAAATAAACAGGTCTCATTATTTCAGTGGTTAAAACATTGTCCCGATAAGACAGAGGTCCTGGGTTTGATTCCTAAATAAGACTTATAACTTTTTATTTTTCATGTTTATTTTCTTCTGTGCTTAAATTTTATAATCTTCAATAAGTTATTTAAATAAATTAACCATTATTTTGGTTTCATGAATTTGTTTCGGCTTCCTTATTTTCGACTGTCCCAGTTTTATTCGGTATCGACATTTGCAAAAACAGTAGTATTATAAGTAGAGTAGTCTAAATTTTTTACAACGCATGAATTGATAACGAAAAAACCAAAAAAGCCTAACGAAGTATAATATCACTGTAGAATACCACGAGGCGCCTTCAAGTAATACAGCAAGCTAAATTTTGAATTTGCATAAGTTGTTATATCCTTACCCACTTGAAAACTTTAACGATCTATAAACTGTGTACTTACATTACCCACTGTACGGTGTACGGGGCACAGGTACTTTCCTCACACGATGACAAGCAAAGAGGATTTTATATTTTGTGAGTATGGAAAATTTTATTATGATATTTGAGTCAAATTACTACATTTGAAGGGTAAAAGGCAAAGGGGGCTGTTTAGCGGAAGATTCTGGCACTGCGAGTATAATATTTTTCTTTTTTAATAATGTAAAAATTGTATTCATGTTTTTGTAACCGTTTCCGAAATATTTTTATTGTTGTTTCGAGATTGGTCAATTTCATATGGAAAAAAATATTCCTCTTTAGAAAACGATAACGTTGTTTTTTATTCTAAAATTATTCCAACGACGCACGCCGACTTTCACTCTGTGTAAATAAGAAATTTGAAATAGATATGTATTGTACAATTTAATTTATTGTGATTACCACCCAAAAATCCCAATTGCCTGGAGCCAGTTGTACTGTATCACTCCGATGTCAGGGTGGGTTTTTTGGCTGGGGCGATTGGAGAGGGGGTAAGAATATAAAGGAACAGGAAGGTTGGGATATAAGGGTACATCATTCGATTATTAAAATGTATCCATTATTCTGACTTCAAATGATAAAAAAGAGTTTTTCTTATTGACCGTCTCAAAAAATAAAATGAAATATTTTAAGCACCCAATATTTCAAAAAAAACAAATAATCGGTATTTCACCGTAGATTTCCGTACCCCATTACTAAGCCGGCCCGTTTTATCAAGTGAACCATGAAATGAACCCTTCTTTGTCAATTTTGTTTGAACATGCAATACGAGTATTTTTGCGCAGACTGTGTTTTATATAATATCTGTTATCTGTTAACAATATCAGTTATTTTATTTAATGAAAGCGATTGGAATACCATGTATAAAGAAGCTGAATTTGGGCTTGTCTTTTTACCAAAGTGGTTTAAAAAAGGTCTTACAATTAATGTTAACAAAATAAAATACTTGATGTATTCCATAACGGCTGAAATGCTCTCAAATTACACGAGTTTCAAAGAAAAAGCTTTAAATACTTATGCCACTTCCCCACTATAACTCACTCTAGAAGCATAAAATATCTTTGCATTGAAATCCATGAAAATTTTTGATGGAATTCCCATTTAAGCAGCATCATAAAAAATAACTAACGAACCTCATATTTTTCTTTAGAAACATGTGCAATATACTAGACAAAATTTTTCTGTATAAATCCTACGCTCTGCCAATCACGGATAGTATAAGGAAGTATTAAATGCAGATCTGCCTAAAACACCCACATGTAGAGCAGCTCGTGAAAATACAAAAAAAATGTAATGAAAACAATCTTAAATGTACCCGTGAGAACTCCGTCAAAAGACATTTTTAAAAACTTTAATGTTTTCAGTAAAATTATACTCTACTAAAATGCTCTACTTAATTTTGAAAGAAAATATTAGTTTTTTTTTGTATTTTTTCGGCATTCACTATGTAGCAATTTTTAGACATTTTGTTTGGATGTTTTATTTACTATGTACTTTTGCTACTTATAATTTATTAATTTCGTTACCGGTTTCGACACAACTGTGTCATTCACTAGCGTTCTTAAAACTAATTTAAATTAAACAAGTACAGAAAAAAATTAGTCACCATTAGGTGAGGGTAGTGGAAGTGGTGATTTGGAGGGGGGTGGGCGATGGGAGGATTCAAATTTACTAGGAAACATGGTTAGCAAAGGTGATTTAGAGGGAGCTATTATCTTGTTTACTAAATTTTAATGTTCGTTTCTAATGTTTCTAAGGCGCACAATGTAAAATATGTTTTAATATTTATTTGAATGTTCAAACTTAGTTTTTTCTTTATTGAAGCTATGGCCTGTCTCTAATAAATGATTAGTAAACTCGGAATAGTTGTTATTTCGTAAACAGAGTTCATGTTCTCTGATTCTAGTTTTAAAATTTCTAGTAGTCATACCTACATACTGTGCATCACATTCATTACATTCTAAAGTATATATTCCGTTTTTTACCCATTTATTAGAAATGTCCTTGTTTTTAATTAAATTTTTTAGCTTGGAATTAGTGTAGAAAGCTAGAGAAATATTATCTGGTAATAAACGGGATATTTTTAAAGATAAGTCGCCTGTATAAAGAAGTTTCTTATAAATTTTGTCGTAACTAGATTGGCTGTTATTATTTCCCCTATAAGTTATAAGTAGACTAAACAACACTTGTACAAATCAGTGCTTGGATAGGTATATCTGCAAGTGTATTTCAATACCACCCAAATGAATCATTTTATATCACCATTTTACGGAGTAAAATTTCGGTATCACCCTGTAGAAGGACACCATTAAGAAACAACACTTTACTTGATAAGGTTATATTATCCAGGTTTAGTTAATAGTTACCGTATCTGAAGAGCCAAGTAAATATATTGTGAAGCTGTAATAATGGAATGTACACTTGATGCATGCATTATGCATTACCAATATTTACATGTTAGCCTGATCGATAAAACATTTGAAATATATAATTAAGTTCGACGCAAACCCAAAATAAATATCGTGATAAAATATTGATTTTTGGCAAAAAGAATCCACTGACCTATGTGCATAGTATGTTGTTTCTATCGACGAGAAGAAATTTTAATAAAAAGAATCGAATGAATTAGACAATCGGTTCTTGCAAAGTTTAAACTGTGTTTCCAGATACTGCAGCGCTTGTAGTGTGTTCACGGAGGGGTGAGTTTTCGGTTTTGCAGCCCTTATAAGATGGCTGGAATGAGTCAAAGAATAAACAGCACAGGGAATATCTTCATCATGGAGGCCCGCCTCAGTCCAGCCTTCAACATCGACGCATACTGGAGAAACTTATAATTTAAATGCCGCAGCTCCTGAAAGGATTTATTTTCATGGCCTTATTTTTTTTCTTCGTGTTTTATTTGTCATGTATCATTCATCTACTATTTTATTTTTATAAGCCTATGTGTGTAGGCTTTATTTGGAATATTTGGGACTGCACTAACCTCCCCATATATCGAAATAAAAACTTATTATTACTATTACCTAAACCGTATGCCAACAGTCGCAACCAGGAACTATAAACAACCTTTTTTATGCATTATCCGTACTTGATAGTAATTTTTTTTAACGTAATATTTTTATTTTGCACTTGACAACGGGCTTAGTTTAAGGTGTTAAAATCACCATACGATTTTGAATCGGATGATGACATCCAAATAGTTGTCAATCTCTCCGCAATGGCGCTGCTAACAATGATGTGTCAGATTTATCAACTGTACTAAAGATGATATACAATAATACTATTAACATATTTTTTTTAATCTGAAGGGGTATCATAAAAATATTTACGTACATATTGTAACACTTTCAAAAAACATTATTATATAAACATGATCTCGCAATATGCACACTCCGCTTCATTACACAAGCATTGCTTAAAATATAAGTGTAGTATAGTATTTTGAATTAAAATGTATTCGTGTTCAAATTACACACTTTGAGAATGGAATGAAAATTAATATTTCAGACTGTTCTTTTCTTATCCTACCCAGAAATTACAGATTTAAAAAGAAAATGGTAGTGCCAAAGAGAGATGAGCGGAAAAAATAATCCATATAAGGCGTCCGTTACTTAAGGCACGCTGCTCTCTTGCCGCGGCGAGTGGTCACTAGTTCTTCTAGGCGCTAGTCACACGGATCTACTTGAATATCTGGAACTGCAAGTAGGAAGTAGCGATTAAACTGTCAAAAAATATCGCAAAACATTGTTCTGTATTTTTGAAACGACTGATTCATTTCAATTATGCCGAATTAAGTAAACAGTAATTTTTTCAGTTAAATAGAAAGGTCTCACAAAAAAGGAAATGTGTTCATGACAAATTATTCGAAAAGAAAAAAACATACACAAAAACATAAGAAAAAAAACGCAACGTAAACAATCATCCACATAGCGGTGAAAACTAGGTCACGTGAACGCCGAAATTGCGCGTTTTCACGATCAGAATTGAACATGTTCTAATCCGATGGCACGAATGTTTTGCACTTTGTCATACGAAGCTTTTTCTATTCTACTATTCAAATTGCAGCGTTGAAATCGCTCTGCGTGACCGAGGTTTAAGTAATAGACACGACGATTCCTTCTCGGAGAACAGATACAATTATAAGTATCGTCATAATAATCATATGTTATCCACACTTGGCCGCAGTTCTCCATCGGATGTGTGAAACGAGTCCGCCCAAAGCCCAGAGCCGATGTAGGTTCGCGCGGCTCCCCGCTTCCTAGCCGCTCAGATCTGCCGATACTGAAAAACTTCCCGCGTCAGAACCGAATAAGTTGCCCACTTTGCAGCCGAAACTGGCTTATCAAGATGCCAATAATTACTTTTCTGATATTTGGATTCTAAAGTTTCGAAGATGGGCTTGTTTGATAATCGGAAACTCGCTAATATGGGTCTTTGTCTTTTTAACTACGTCGAACTGCCAACGATATGAAGTTAGTAATGGTATTTTTTTCTTTCCTTGATATTTTACTCTACTAAAAAAAAAAAAAACTGGAAATTTAGTATTAACTACTAAACAAATCCCCAGAAGAAAACTGATAATTTTTTTTTCGATTTTGGGCCCCAGACAAACCAATAAAAATGATTATAATATGCTCTAGAAAGAATTTCTAAATTTAAAAATGTTTGATCAATTTCTGCGGAGGAAAGTGTGAGCGTACTTTCAATACACCACAGAATAGATAATACACACTAGAAATGCCTTTCGTGTAGATTTTAATGGAAACCAATGCCGAAACGAACTTAATACCTTTTGGTTCTAGCCCATTTAGGACGCGTTTTATTTCTCTTACATCATATATCGCCATTCCATTTGAATTTTATAATGATGATGAAACATAGTTCTGTATTTGGTCAGACTTTTGACTTCACGAAACATGCCTACATGGCATTTCTAGTGATCTTCTTTGTTGCATGCCTAGAACCTACAGACATTTTCAAAAGTGTTCCACAAAAGTAAATATAGCGTAGGTATAGCTTGGCATTTAATTGTAGATATTTAGTAATATGGAACTATAAAATGTCATAACTATGGCCACGCCAAGCTACCGACTCTGTCTTTAAAATGTGCTCTACGCATTGAAATAATTTACACATGAAATAAATCGTCATAATTCTTTTTTTAGGTTTTTTTTTAAATTTTATAATTTTGATTTGTGAATTTGATTTTGTTTTTATTTTATTTATCGACATATACTCGTACATGGTTATTTCGAAAGAAATTTTTTTCAAAAATACAACTATAAATCGTCAAATAAATATAAAAAAGGGTGAACACAAAATTTTCTTTGAATATGATTTTTCTAGAATCACCTCCTTTCAGAAAGTAGTACTAATTTCTCAACACCGATTATTTAAATGGAGTATATGGACTTACTTTGATTTTTCTATGAGCCATCTTTGTGTTGTCATTTAAAACCTTTTAATAAATTTTAAATTTTTGTCTACTTTTAATTGTCAGACTTAATGAATTAATAATTACTGAGACCACTTCACTTGTAGCGATGACAACAAAATGGATTTCGGGCGAGCATTGTTGAATGGTAGAAGAAGTCAATGACGCACGAGGAAGACATAGCACGACGAAGTAAATCAATTTCTTGAGTCGTGTCATGTCAAGAGTCAGAATAACGATTTCCATTAAGTGTACCCAACAGACAAACCAGACAAAACCACACATTGAGCTTCCCTCAATGCAACACCACTTCAAAACAAAACACGTTTATTCACCGCGATTCACTCATTTTTAACACTTCATATAGTGAGTTCGACTTATTTAACTTCACCCTTACAGATTCAAACCAAAAATAAATAAATAACATTCACACAATGCATTTTACCCTACACATTCTGGATCCAGTCCCTTCCCCTCCCTCCCATCATCCCATCCCCATAGGCTAAACTTGTAACTTTTTTTCGTAATTGAATAATTTAGACACTTGAGTGAAAACCTGTTAGTTCAGTTTTATATATATTTATCATACCTAATAATTATTGTAAACTGTTGGTTTTCCAAATAAAATAAAAATTGAAATAATAATAAAAAGTTCCACAAAACTTTAAAAAACAGGTACTAACAAAAGATAAAATAAATTACCCAAAGGGTAGAAAACATACCCCATTGAAAGCCAGTGCACCCAAAATCAGGGCTGTGCCGCGAAACCCATAGCTGTCCAGCAGGTATCGCACCAGGTGGGGCATCAGCATCTGCCCAACTCCAGTCCCGGCCATAGATACCCCCACGGCCCGCCCTCGCTTGCCCCGAAAGTACGAGTTCACAGCTACGAACGTAGAGGGCTGGATTAGGCCCATCCCTAGACCTGAAAAAAAATGTATTAAGCACGTACGAGTATACTTGATAGCTTGATTATTTTAGATTGTCACATCCAATAGTACATCCGCATCACATACCACCCTCTAGTCATCACACCTAAAATGCATAATACTTCAAACGAAAACAGCCTTCGCCCAACGACAGTTCTCTTATATCGCTTCCAAAATATTCAACTCACTAAGTACTGATACTAGGAAATCTAAATCTGATAATCTTTATGACGTCAGTGTTCACAATTGGTTACTTGCAAAGGGAAGGAACTATTTTAAAGCATGCCTTACATCGTAAAACAGATTGATTAATAATTATACACATATTATATTATATTATATTGAACTTGTGGGAATGCACCACCCTCCCTCAAAAATAATAACAAAATAAATAAAAAATTACTCTTATTTTGAATATATGATATTAACTTATTTAAAAAAATAATAATAATATATACATATACATGTGTGCATTATAATCTAATTGCAATTTTATTCTTATCTTATTTTAACATACCTAAATACATTTGTATTGTGGGTTTCATAGTATTGAATTCCGTTAGTCTAAAACTTAAACTGAGTTCACAGTTTACACCCGCGCTGTGCAAGCGGGTTCCCCACAGAGCGTCGGACCATCCCAAGTCCAGGTTCAAATCCGGGCATGCGCAAGTAAATTTTGCTCAATTAATTTGTGCTGTTTCACAATTAATTCATTTAAAAATAATATGTAGTATATTTGCGCACGTTCCAGAGTCGAAGATACACTTAGTAACGCCCTGGTGAAAGATCACCATTCAGAATTGAAACTTTGCTTGAAATGGCTTTTTGCCGTGTTTGGTGACCAGATCAGAATAGCAGGTATTTCCCCACCTTCCTCTCCCCCTTTTTCTTCCCCTCCCCAATACCTTCAGCCTCACAACATTCCCCAATTGGGGATGCTATAGTCTCACTAGCTCCAGACGGTTGGGAATAGTTGGGACTATTCTTCTCCTATCACATGTGTTTGGCGTTAAATGTATTGTAACATGTTGGCTATTAATAATTTTCATTTGAACACGCATCGGGGAGAGGGACGTCGGAGAGTTATTATTTATTAATTCAAAATAATGTTTGACGTTTGTTTTTTTTTTGTAATGCGGATTACAAATTTTTGATTACGTTTATTTACAAAAAACGCAACGACAAATTATTAAACGTACCTTTCTCAACTTTAAAAATAATATTCGTATTTTAAATATTTTGTAAAACGTACAATGGAACGGTCAGAAAAAAGTAATATTTCAGATTGGATTTTGATAAATGCTAAGCCTATGTAAATTAATAAAATATTTAATAAATATTTTTTTATTTAAAAACATTATATTTATCGTATTGCGTAATAATTCTATCATTATTTTGAATTAATAAATAATAACTCTCCGACGTCCCTCTCCCCGATGCGTGTTCAAATGAAAATTGTTAACAGAAATATAGTTACTACCATCTTTTTGTGGTTACCTGAGTTACCATGAGTTGGGACGCGTTGTGGTTTATAATTTTATACCAGTTTTCCCTACTCAAACTCCACTAGCTTCAATTCCAGACAAATTTCACAATTCCTCCCGGGACAAGTGCATTTCATGGAATTATACCGTTGAATATTCAACACATATTATTTTGTCAAGTTTCACTTCATCCTCTTGGTTTTCAGCCAAAACGAGAAGCTTAAAATTTAACTATTGCTTCACCAAACATCATAATTACTTGCACATCATAGAAATATTTATATGTTTACGGAGTCTTTAGTATTCATTAGGACAATAGAGAAAATGTAATTGCTGAACACCTTTACTTGTATTTTGCGACCATTATATATTATCCTATGATCCATATGAAAACGTTCTTTATTATGAAAATAAGGAACCTACGAACCTACATGACAAAGGTATTGTTCGACCAAACACGCTTTGATAATACAATTCATAATTTATTTAGAATATTTATATAATTGAAAATACACTTTGTATATACCACTTTACTTAAAATATATAAATATTTCTACATGTTTCAATAGCAATGCTATCATCTTCAGGAATAAATGAAAACTAAAAAATAATTTCAAGTATAGAAAAATGATAAAAAATTTAAAACAATAATTAAAGAATATACAAAATATGAGCATAAACAAAAATGAATTAAAGTAGGTAAGTAACAGATTATTATTGTTTTGTATTTGGACTGGTAATGAAAGACAACTAAATATTTTCCTAAATTTCCTAAATAAAATCCATAAAAAAATTAAATTCACCATAGAAATAGGACAAAATTTTAACATAAACTTCTTAGACTTAAATATTTCTATTGTTAATAATAAATTTGAATTTAATATATATCGTAAAGATACTTATACAGACATTGTTATACATAATACTTCTAATCATCCCTTTTCTCAAAAATTATCAGTTTTTCATTCTATGCTTAGTAGATTAGTTAATATACCACTATCAAATAATAATTTTAACAAAGAATTATTGAAAATTCTATTATAAAAAAATGATCCGCAGGAAGCGATTTTATCGCTACCACGGTGTCGCGACGAGTGATCGCCGTTTCCTTTAAAATTATGAAAATTGTTTTGTAAGAAATCGTAATGAGGCCATTAAAGCAAAACGAAATCTTAAACAGATTGCAATAAATAATGGTTATAGTACTAAATAAATAAACAATATGTTAAACAAAAAGCTTAAGAAAAAAATTATTAAATCTTATGTATATCCACAAATAACTGATGTTAATAAACAATGGAGAAAAATATTATTTTTAAATAACAATACCGCAAATTTAATAATTAAAAACTTGCCAAATACTATCCAACCAGCTTTTTATACGAATAATAAATTTAAAAAATATATTTTAAATAACAAAGATAAAGATGATATTTTGAATAAATCGGGAGTATATAAATTGATTTGTAATGATAGCAACTATTTTTACATCGGAAAGACTTGTAGAAATTTCAGTATTAGGGTTAAGGAACACCTAAGGTGTTTAAATAATAACAACTATTCTGAATTTGCAAATCATATTTTAAAAACCAATCATTCGTTTGATATAAATAAAGGTTTAAAAGTTTTACACACAAATACAACTGGTTTACAATTAGATAAATTTGAAATAATAATAATAATAACAGAATATCTCTTAGCAAATAATCACGTCCCGCTTTACAACAACGGGTCTAAACCGTTACATATAGAAAGAAAAGGTCTTAGATTAAATTTACTTGAATAGTTAGAAATTAATAAACGAACGAATGATCCTAATATAACATTAACTAATAAAGTAAGGAAAATTATATATTAATTAATAAATAGGTAAATACACTATAATTGTGAAAACCTCACAGAATGGAGAATTGTAATTATTTTCTATATAAATCGGTTTTTCCGATAATAAATCATTATTTTTAAAAAACCCGTCCAAATTAGAATGGGATGGGAGTGAATAAAATCACGAAAATAAGTCGCCACAATGTGAATTAACCGCAATTTGAAAATGGCCCTGAACGCCGAAACAATAATAAAAACTATAAATAATTGCTGAACTTAATAATAACATTATTAAATTTGATTTATATTAAATTTAAAAAAAAATAATAAAATTGAGTTCTACCAATTAAACACAAACACAATTAATAGGTAGAATGTTAATTCAATTACATTAATATTGTTAAAAAATCAAGAATATCAATGGCAATATTTTTTAGAAAGTTATGATAAAAAATAGTAATTCCATCATGCCCAATATGTTTACAGGCAGATGATATGGTTATATATTCCGGTAAGTTGTATAAAATTATCTTTTTAATTTGAGATTCTGTTAAAATATACACAGAGTTAATCAAAGTGGATTTTTTAAGCTTCTTATGTTCATGTTAAGGACTGAAAAATTAACATTTTTATACTGGTTTTTTTAATCATTTATATTTTCATATTCATAATTAGTGTGTACTACTGAAAAACTATTGAAAAATTTGTGATTTTTAATATTGTGTTATATTGGTAGAAGTATTTGACGAACATTTGAATAAAAAAATTGCTTAAATTATTTTTACTCTTGTAAAAGTATTTTTCGATAGATTTTTTAAATATTTAAAAATTAATCATTCTTTGTTTACTTTTGTATCCCAATTCAGAAAATAAATTTGATTTATTTGAATTAATAATTACAAATAACTTTTTTCTAGACCGCATGAAATGTTAGTATTGTTAATTTTTTAATTTTCTTTCAGCTTTCTACATCGTTAACATTGTGTTGAAAAGGGAATATCGATACAATTATTACAGACCACAAGTCAGACGATATTTATTGGATATTTCCTGAGATTATCTGCTAGCGATTTTGTGTGAAATTTATTTATGGTTATCATCGAAATTCTTATGATAGACTAGCTGATGTGTACCCGTCCTTGCTAGGGATTTTTTTTTCTCGGAATAAACTTAGAATGTTGTGAATTTTTGATTATCGTTTGGGTGCCATAATTGATTAATGCCATTACTATCCTTAGACAAAGAAATATTGCTTTCAAAATTTTATTCATTCCAACATTTATTTTTTTCAAAACGTATGTAAATAAAAAAATTCTTAATTAGGTACATACTTGTGTTTCCAATTTTGAAAATATTCTACCCAAACAAACCGTCTTCTTTTGAATATCTAATCTGTGACTAACCAGAGTGGTATATCTATGGGCTAACCTCAATACTACATGGCGGGTTCAATGTTTTTCATACTAATTTAAAACCTTATAGAAACAGTTTCACATATTGGACTTCATTCGAACTACTCTCTAAACCTTCCTCCGCACTAATAAGAACAAACTGTGCTATTTTCAGCGAAACCAGGACGAGGATTTTTTTTAAATCAAAGGATAAATCAGTTGGTTATAGATTCTATTAGTGGCTCATTGACGTAGAGTAGTCATCAGGGTTGTAGGTCTTGAGTTCAAATCCTGGATGCGGCTGTAAACCAATTTACTCGTGTATTTTTCAAATGAATAGATAGATAAAAATAAAACTTACGATATCTGCATACAAATTTTGTGGCATAAATTTGATAAAAAAAGCACACCTCTTAATAATGTAAGTTTATATTTCGTTGCGTCTATTTACCTGCCTAAATGCGTTCCGTTTAAATTTAAAACTGCCACGGCGATGGGTGCGTTTTTCAATTAGCAATCTGTATTCTATTTGTTTTTTGATAAGTGGAGTGATAAACAGAGAGACAATTAAATTTGAGCCTTGGCTAGAAATATCATTGTATTTCACTGAAAAAATAATCATTTTATCGGAATATCGAGTTGAAACAGCTGAAATAACTTCACAAACTTCTCGTAATATTTCGTCACAACTTGACGCTTAGCGTAAAAAAAAGTTTTACTTCTTTGAAATTAAGACGATAGGTACTTTACGTTTTTTTATATAAATATTGCACAAGAGTCCCAACTTCTCCTATCCGTCTGGAGCCAGTGAGACTATGGCAACCCCAATTGGGGAATGTTGTCAGGTTGAAGTTATTGGGGAGGGGAAGGAGAAGAGGAAGAGGAAGGTGGTGAAATACCTGGCTATTCAGATCTGGTCACAATACACGGCTAAAAGCCATTTCAATCAACGTTTTAATTCTAAATGGTGGTCTTTCACCAGGGTGATACTGAGAGTATCTTCCACTCTGGAACGTGTGCAAATATGCTACATGTCATTTTTAAATGATTTATTGTGAAACAGCATAAATTGATTAATTAAAATTTACTTTCGCACGCTGGGATTCGAACCCGTTACCTTCGGATTCGTAATCGAGAGCCTCACCCCTGTCAAAACATTCGATCATTGATACATTGTTATTGGTGTCGTACCTATGCGCAGTTGTTGGCAAATACCATAATTAATTATTTTTGTGTTTAATTCGTAGAACCCCATTTATTTTATATTTCAATTGAATGTAAATCAAACTTATCAATTTTATTATAAAGTTCTGCAATTATCATTTTATTTTTTTATTGTGATAGCTGTTTCGTTAAATTGAAATTGGGTGGGGGTAAATAGAATCATGTAAAGAAGCCACCTCAACGTGGTCTGTATACAGTTTTAAAAGGCTTCGAAGGCAGAACTTAATAATAAAATTTATAAATTGGATTTTATTACGTACAAATAAAAATCCCACAATATTTCCATATTTGGAGATGAAGAATGAAAGAGAGAAACTTAAAATATGTGGCACTTTACTACATGAGTATCATTTCTATGTGAGAGACCTTCTGTCATATGATAAAGAAGATTACAATATATAAATTTATCAAAAAAAAATACCGATGACAGATAATACATTTTTGATGATAATAACTTTTTACTGATCTAT
This sequence comes from Halesus radiatus, assembly GCA_022606495.2. Lineage (NCBI taxonomy): Eukaryota > Metazoa > Arthropoda > Insecta > Trichoptera > Limnephilidae > Halesus > Halesus radiatus. Next base: position 54,211 of record JAHDVE020011759.1, read on the forward strand.
CCGTTAAAACATATTTCAATGGATTGACTTTCCAGATGAAAAATACAATCTGATTTTCTTTGCTTATCATCGATCATTGCATTTGAGGTAATTGACAGCACATCAGATTTTGGATAGCAAAAAATGATTATCTTTGAACGAAAAATGATAAAAAAATTATTATTATTATTTTACGAAGGACATATCATATTTGGTAAATGTTTTAATTTATGGTCTTTTTTTAGATCACTGAAAAAAACACTGATAAATAAAATAAAACTTTGGTGAAAAAAAAACAGTCATTTCTATTGACTTATCATCGAACACCTGTTTTTAGACTTCTCTTCATGAGAAAGACGCAAATTCCAATTGGGATTTGGTCATGTATTAAGAATGCCAAAAGTCCGAATTCTACTGAAAGTTCTATGTGCGATTATAGAAGGTAGGATGTACAGTGGGTCGCCCCAGGCAAAGTACATGATTAACTTACCAGTAAATACACTGTACGTCATGATCAGATGCCACACAGAAGTTGAGAAGCTGGCAGCTATCATACCTCCTCCAGCTAAGAGACTTCCTATTATGGTGACAGTCCTGGCTGAGAAGGTCTTCAAAGCTGGTCCAGTCACCAGACCAGAGAAGTTGAAGACCAGGAGCATGATGTTGGCTACCCAGGCTGCTCCCACTGTCCCTTGCCCCATTTCAATCAGTTTGTCTCCAAATAGAAGACCGAATAGAGATAAAAGTGATTGATTGAAGGTCTGAAAGAAAAGAAAAATTATGGGCGTTGAATAACGGAGAAATAATTATTCACAAACTAACTTAAATATTAACTTATATTTTATAAATTAAAGTGGAAAAAAGTTTTATATTTGTTTTATTATAATACACTATAATGGAATTCCACCATGTATTAACAGTTTCAAAAATAGAAATATTTAAAAGTAAATTATTTAAATGGAAGTTATCGTTAACTGCAATCTCCTTTGGCAGATTTCCGAAAAATAAATCCGCAACGTTATTCCGAAATGTACAAGATTCAGAAAAATGTATTAATCGTCATATACCTATAGACTTCTCGCTGGTTTTGTAAGAAAAATTCATTAGAATGAATCAAATTACCCGAAGAAACCAAAAAAAAGAAGTATTTTATATCAACAGTAAATAAAAAAAAACCTTTTTTTTTAATTTTAACCTATTAATTACTCATATAAAAAGGCAACGTTGTTTGAAACTTAACTTGAAGAGACATACAATAATAATTATGATTAGATTACGAAGGTAGGTAATAAAAAAAATCGATTTCGTAGCTAGAGAACGCAAGATTGGAAACGAACAAAAAATCTTATGTTTTTGTCTGTTTCAAAAAGATTACAAGCTGTTATTTGAATCTAAAAACCGGAGTTTGAAAATGGCTTTGAACGCTGAAACAGCTGTCACTATAATAAAATACGAACTTGCAGAGATTAATAATTTATAAATTTGATTTACTTTCATTTCACTATAATTCTATAATTCACTTCCGCTAGCAATAAAAAAAATCGGATTATGCAAATGATTTACAAAAATAAAATTAAGACCTGGCTCAAAGAAATCAAAGGAGAGGAGTTATCCAGCATTTTAAATAGAACGTCGTAGGAGCTTAAAACAATCAGTTTTTTTTTAAATAAAACCTGGTCCGCTTCAGTACAGGAACCCCTAGTGAGAAGGACTATGAAAAACATCCAAAATTATCTTATATTATTAGCCTTGTAATTTGTTATTATGTAAATAGAAAAGTATTGCAACTAAATAAATAAAATATAAAAAATATATATTATAAATAAATTTTTAATTACTGCGAATTAAACATAATACCAATTAATGAAAACCTCAAGTTGACAAACATGTGTATTTTTTAAAAGTAAATTATATACCCACTTACATTTGTTAAAGCAACACCTAACACCACCATCCACCCCCACCCCCCATCAGGAGGGGCGAGGCCTGTATTCTTAGTCACCGGTACCATCTTTACCTAACCACTCGATACTTAACAAAACTATGAGATTCAAGGTTATGGCAATCGGGTAGCTAAATTACTATCTCAGGTACAATCCATTATCGTGACACATACGTCTCACTAACTATTATTCAATTAAAACACATTGCTCATGTGTAATTATTCAATTAAACATGATAAATTAGTTCACAATCACAACGCGATCAGTATTCGAAACACGATGTTCTCATTCTACTCACGGATGCTAAAACTTATACACTGATAAATTATTGTGAAAGTTCTTTCGTAAATACTGACGTTCCAATTAAAATACAACGCAGTACTGGGAAATTATCTCCGCAGTCTTCGATTTATAAAGGATGTAAACAGTCCAAGATAAGAAAACGATTACACGTGATACAAAGTGCACGATACCACGATAAAAATGTATAAAATTCGTCGATACACACGGTTATCTATAACCAATGAAGCGACGTTCTAATAACAATAAATTGACATATCGATGGTATATTTCTACATGGAGACAAGTCAAAACTGCCAAATAGTAAATCAGATTTTAGTTAGTTTTGAAATATTGTGCTCTGCTTCTGTTTTAAAAGAGAAACAACTCAAATATTATTTATGTTGGAGGAGAAAGTACATAACAATCTATTGAAAATTAACCTTTTTATCAATTCTATGAAGAAATATATAAAATCTGCAGGAATTCGTGATTTGTGAACAGGCCATTGAAATGAGAAAATGAACGTTTCGTTTTTTTTTCAATAATAAATAATATAGGAATATGAATAAATAAACGAGGCATCGTTATAATCACTGCATAACTAATTTGTGGAAGTGATTTGTTTGTTTTAATAATTTTACTCGTTTTATTATCATCACGAGTTTGACATACTCTGATATTGGCTATTAGTCATAATAAATAAATTACAAGTAACGTGTTTTTCAATAGCGATTTTATTTTTCTCGAACAATGGCGGTAGTAAAAGATTAGTTAAAGTCTATTGGATTAAAGTCTTTTTTGGTAAAATAATTTATTTCCATGTATTAATTAGGTACAGGCAAATCATTTTGAAGAGTGCACGTTTGAATGTATTTGTGCACACGGATAGTGCTTTAAATTGGTTGTAAATAGTTTGGAACACCCGCTCGCAGGCCGCTCATATCCCGCAGAAGTCCTACAATACAGTTAAACACTAAACAAGCAAGAATCTATTTAAAATTATTCTCCTTTTCGCTTTCTGATTTCAGTCGCATCTTTACACTCTCAAGAAATGCTTGCCCTACAAAACAAGTAATGACGCTGTAAATTTGCATTTGCTTAAAAAATAATCAACATTGCATCATGAAATCCCTAGTAACTTTATTATTATTATTTTTTTTCTGTTCTATATCAGTTAGCGAATATCAGGTGATTCACAGGTATCAAGATAGTAATTACTTTTAGAATTTGATTAAAGACTTATCATTACGTGCTTACCACGGAACTACGATAACAATCACCACTTCAGTAATTGATAATATTATTGGAGTCCCATTGTTTGAATTAAACCAATATCGGGTGATCAATTAATAATAATAACGCATAACAAAAACCAAGTAAAACGAATTAGTTCCGGAAAGCTGGAATATACAAGGAGCAGGATGAAGACGTACCCAGTACCCAAGAAAATATCCAGTGTGATGTTATAGAAGGCCGGGAAAGGATTTAAGACCAACCCCTGGAGGATTATGTAAACCTTGACTCCAATGTTATGACATCAGACTTGGTGGAAGTTGATGACATTGTTGACAGTCATTTAACTTTTGACTTTTCTGCTGAAGAACTGTCCAATGAAGAAGAGGTTGATATTCCAACAAAAGAAGAAGCAATGAGGTTCATCGAGGGTTTAAAAACCTACTTTACAAGCATTGGTGATATTCAAGACGACACTTTTAAATCTTTTTGAAAGAGAATTACATAACAAAAAAACAAAAATTCAACAAACTAATATACATGATTTTTTTAATAAAAAATAAAATAAAATTTCAACAAAAACTTAAATTGAATATTGTTTTTCTAATAAAACGTTATTTTTTCAGAAACGTAAAATTCAAATGTTCTTTTTTTTCAATACCCTCCTTTTACGTTTTCCCTCCAATTACGTTTTTTTTCAGTCCCTTAAAAAACGTAAAATATCGGTTATACTGTATTTTACTGCATAGGAGTCTGTTTTCAATATAACAAAACTGTTCTACTATTTTTTTTAACATCTGTACATTGATCACAACATGCACGTATATTCTTACATTATCACATCATAAAAGAATGTCCCCATCATCAGTTTCCCCATGGCACATCTACGCTAAACCAAGTTACTCCCGATCCCGCCGAGTGGCTGAATAACCACAGCATTCCACTTCTTTGTTTTATTACTTATTATGATCATAAACTGCTACACAATTTTACGAGAGTGCATCAACAAAACTAATTAGTTTTACATTTAAAAATTATGTTTCCTTCCTTATGGTTTTAAGTCCCCAACGACGAAAAGAAACAAATATAAACAGACTTAATAGCCACACAGTTAGCCACCCAATTTTGTTATTAAGTTCTTGCCGTAGAAGTATGAAGCACCGTAGGATTACACTCTATACGAACTTGCTACAACACAGATATACAGAATAAACTCAGTTCAGGATAACTATTTCACGGAATGTTCAATATCTCACGAGGATCATCTCCGCTTTCAAGAGTTCATAATACACAAGTAGGCACCTTGAGCTCGGAAAAATAAGGAAATGAAATACTGAAAGGATTAGCCGGAGCACTTTATCAGCCTGCAAGTTTTGAACGACATTCTTAATTCGATGAAAGGGATTGGGTACTTATTTCATTAAAATTTAAATGTTTCAAAGAGAAACTGTGCATTTATGAAAACATTGGCTGATGTTTTTCATTTTATCCTTTCATTACTTTTGCTTTCATATCGTGGGAATACTGGCAAAAAAACGTTAACTCTAAATTCGCTGTTGAGAAATCAAGCATTTACATTTTGTAACAACTTTAGACTTCTTTATCAAATTCAAAAATGATGTTTTAATGCTAAATCCGTTTAACATTTTTCACCAGGACAAAAATATTCGCTTTGATTCTTTGAAGAAAAATTGTGATGCGTAGTTTTTTGTCCGAATAAAACACCTGTTAACTGATTGAACAGTAAAGTTATATTTAAATTACAGAATTTTTTTTTAAATTTACAGTGACTTTGTGTGTTATGTGAGCTTATAGGGAGTAAAGAGCTTCGTAACATTGCATTATTAAGCCAAAACGTCTAATTTCCGGCTTAGCGTTTTTTTGCCACTATACCGACGATAATATATTGGTGATAAAGCTGACTGTAACATGTTAATTACATTTAATATTCCAACTAGAACTAATCTAAAATTTTGTTTAACTGTAACAATAATTTCAGAACTGAGTCATTCATATATTCATTGGTACCTCGACTTCGCACAGTAGGTAATACATATTCAGATATAGTAGACATTTTCAACTGCTCTGAATACAAATACAAACAAACGATTATTGGATACATCCTCTATAATTATTAATATATGTGTCTAGAGTATAAGTAACAGTGAATGTGAGGTATGTTTTGACTTTTCGCCTCTGAACTTATTACTTAGAATGGTACTTACACTGTGTTATTCCTGTATTTGTTCGATATATTATATTTGAACCTACTTTGATGTGTTTTGCACCTGTTTATTATAACTAACGTTATATATAAAAACCCATATAGGGCGTATATTATACAATAAATAAATAAGTAATGAAGAAAGCTAATGAAAACTCAAATAATCCAGAATAGACCAATGATACAAATTTAAAAATGTAAAATGTTCAAAGAATTATGTATAATGATTGCTATGCACATAATTTTCTATAACGTTTTAATTTTTATTTATAAAGCTTTTAATAATTTAATACCACCTTATTTTAGAGACAAACTGCGTGGCGATAAAGACTTCAACACACACCATACAAAACAGAAATAAGATATTTTTGAATATTTCTTAAAAAGATGTGTAATTATTCTCTGGCATCATTATTAAAATAATTAATAAGAAAAACTTTGTTTAAACCACTGTTTTAGTATATAAATATCTACATGTTTCAGATGCTAAACTTCCCTCAGAAAGATAAACAATATAATAAAAAAAATACAAATAATAAACAAATAGAGAAATAACAAACATAAACATGGAAATAGTCCAAAGAAGACTGATTAAAATAATTCTAAAAAAGCCATCTTATTTTTCTACCTGTGAGTTATTCAACGAATTTAAAGTCTTAGATTTAAATACAATATACCAAAAAAATTCATTACTTCAAATCCATAAAGAAAATCTAAAATTAGAGTCATTGAGCACCAGGCCGAGAACCACAGAACAAATAATAATCCCTAAACTCAATACAACAGCAGCTCAACACCATTACACATATTCTGCCATAAAATGTTTTAACGAACTTCCCAAAGATATACAAGATGAAAAAATTATGATTTTTTTAAGAAAAAACTTAAAATACATTTTACAAGAAACTAATTTTAGGTGTATATTATAAGTTCACTTGGAAAAAATGTATATATGTTTATATACATACATTATATAGATATATTGTATTTCTAAAAAAATCCTTTTATTTTATTTTATATTTTAAATTAGTGTATAGACACCAGAACCTCAAGTTCATGGTAGTACTGTACAAATTAAATACGAACAATAAATATCAGTACTCCCTCCCTAAACACGAGAATTTCTCAATTAGGGAGGTATTAAATTTGAAAACAGGAAACTAAAAGGATTATTTATTAATAAAAAAATAAAAATTGTACTTAAATACACTTTTGCTATAACCATGTAAACAATGTTCTTAATTATGTCTAATAAATATATGAAAAAAAAACAAAAAATTAACAATAAGTGATGAAAGTAGGTAAGCAATTAATAAAAAAATAAAAAATAATTATTAATGTGAAAATAAATTTAAGTGAAAACCGTTTTAAAATCTATTCGATTATTAATAAAATTTAATTGACGATTAACAATTTTTCTAATTTCTCAAATATAAAATGTACCTAATTGTAAACTCTATGTATGTCAAAATAATGATTTGTTTCCAAAATGTGGTTGGCAAATTCAGAATGATTATAATTACTTAAACACCATAGGTGTTTTTAATTATTTCTAATTTTGAAACTGTAAATTCATGGTCGAATTCCGTATTAAAATTATTTATTTTTATTTTATTAAAAAACGTTTCTAACTTAATATACTAATAAGCACCGTAGAATAAAACTACGTAGTGAATATTCAATTAAGGAAAGAGGTTGACGATCCTTTAATATATCCATTATAGTGTAACCTTACTTGTATACATTAATAGCATCTAACATATGAATGTAAGTAGGAAACATATAAAATACCAGGGTAAAATGTACCTGGGAATTTTGTCGCAGACATCCAAGGCGAATTCTAATAAGGATATTACCCTGATTTGTACCTATTATAATACAATAAAATATGTAAAAGATCCATTACAATGAACCCGTAGTTTATGTAACTACAGGAAAAAAACTGATGTAAAATTGATTTTAGCAAACAAAATGGAAATCACAGGAAAAAATAAAACCAGAAATAACCATCTGTTCAAATAAAAGCTGACACGAATGACTTTATATAATTTTTTAAAAACCCATAGATTCAATAAACAAACACAACGTAATCCGCCTTCCGGAGAGTAATAAACCAACCCGAAAGTAGTTTTTAAAAACAAAATGGTAAACAATACCGTCATCAATAAAACAAATTTCAAGTCATAAATAAAATCAATGTTAGAAAGCAGGGGAACATTGATTTAGTTTTAATTGTGCCAGTCTGACAATGCCCGTGATAGGGTAAAACCGGTCCGGTCAAAAATAAATAAGTGGAAAAAAGTTACAAAGGTGTTTTAATAAAAAAAAAAATGCATTGCCTTAGGTGCTCCTTAACCCTACAGTTAAAATTTCTTGAAGTATTTCCTATATAAAAAAAATGAAAATTTTAAAATAGTTAATAAAAACTCAATTAATAAATATTAACATTAAATTACAAATGCATTGAAAAGTTTAAATATTGTTAATGGCATAAAATTCTCAAGCATAGTAAAAATTCATAAAACTGATCAAACCACTAGACCTGTAGTCTCTAAATGTAATGCCCCTAGTTATAAATTAGCATCTACAATAACCAAATAGATTTTATATGTATTTTTACATACCGATAGTGGTTCAAACTAGTTTGGAATAACTGCCCGCAGCCCCTCTTACCAAACAATACAATATACCTCTACACAAGCATCTCTTTAAAATGATTTGCCACTATGAGCTTTTAAAGTTTTTTAAAAAGTTCCACCCATTGAAGAGGTATTCATTTTAAAGAAGAATCAAGTGAAATTATTAGTACTTTATCTCGTAAAATAAAACTACACTCCCCCGCCGCAGTTTTTTTACAACCATTACCATCTGACTGGGCGTTCTTATCTTTATTAAGTATCTTTTTAAATACGCATTTAAAAGTTTAATTCAACCATAATAAGCGGAAAATCCTTGTTACGTTGACTTTTAACCGGCCGTTATTGTATATAAAAACGTTTCCCAGAAGCAGGATTAATTAAAACAATACAAGCGCCAAATGGACTTCAAAGTGCGCCTTTTAATATGAAAAAATGTTCCGTAAAATCCAATGGAGATTATACGGATAAGTCTGAAGAAATTAAAGCTTTTATGGCAGGTTCACTTTGCTCAATAGCATGACCGCCTTACGGTATTAGAAAGCTTTGTACCTATCGGACTAAATTATTTTATTTTAAGATTTCGAAAACTAAAAACGTACTACGTGAAAATAGAATATTTGTTTCCATGGAGTATATAGTAAAAGCTTTGGGACGTCGAGCTCTAGCGTAATGAAATTCACGAACATTTTTTTTGATGTGTCTTTTAGGTAGAAGCATTTATTTATGACTCGCGACATTATTACCACGATGTGGCTGTATACTAATCTTTTTTTTACATGAACACCGCACAAGAGTCTCAACTGCTCCCAACCGTTTGGAGCCAGTGAAACTATGGCATTCCCAATTGGGAAATGTTGTGAGGCTGATGGTTTAGGGGAGGGGAAGGATAAGAGGAAGAGGAAGGAAGGGAAATGCCTGTCTATTCAGATCTGGTCGCCAAACACGGCTAAAAGCCATTTCAAGCAACTTTTCAATTCTGAATAGTGGTCTTTCACCAGGGCGATACTAAGAGTATCTTCCACTCTGCAACGTGCGCAAATATACTATACATTATTTTTTAATTAATTAATTGTGAAACAGCACAAATTAATTAAATAAAATTTAGTTTCGCACGCCGGGATTTGAACCCGCGACCTTCCGATTCGTAGTCGAGAGCCTTACCCCTCGACCATGGAGGCCGTTTAATCTGATGATTAAACGATATGTTGAAAATCGGGCTAATCTTTCACTTATATTTTTAAGGTAAATACCGCGCAAAAGTTCCAACTACCCAGAGCCAGTTAGGCTGAAATGAGAAGGGAGATGGAGGAGATGGGAAAGATGAAGATTGATAAGTAATTAGCTTTTCAGATCTCGTCACTAAACATGATTCAAGCTGTTTCAAGTAAAATTTCGATTCCAAAATATGTTCTTTCACCAAGGCGTTACATAGAGTATTCTGGTAGTGCTCTGAAAATTTGCCGTAAATAACTAAAACCACACATATATGTATTTTTTAAAAATGAAATAAGACAATAACTTTACTTTATGTAGGTAAAACAATATGTCAAACCACAAAGTGATTGCTTTGCAAGAAAATATATATAAACTTATTTTTGTATGAAATAGCCGACATAAATTAATAGATTTTATTTGCGCACGCCGAGTCCTTAATCCGAGAAATCTTAATTCGTAGGACAGAATCTTAACCGCTCTGCCCTGGAGGTCGTCAGACCCCGAAAATTATCATAATTACGTTATAGGTAATATTTTGGTGGAACAATTTTTTTTTTAATTTTAACGAAGTAACAAGATGAAACTGTCTCCCAAGAAACATTTAAAAAATAATTATTAGCCTGAAACACTCATCCAAATTGAAAAAAACCTTT